>PVKM010020021.1:0-23684 GCA_004027735.1 Carollia perspicillata | reverse complement strand
GAATTTGAATTTTATGTAAATGGAGTCATGCCATGTGTACTTTTGGATTTGGTCTGGCTTCTTGCAGTCAGAAAAATCATTTTGAGAAGTATCAGTGTATGTTCTAGGTTTTCAAAGTTAACTTCTCTTTGGGTTCCTAGGTGGGGAATATTACTTCTTTGAAAACTGTTAGCCCCTTTTGAATTCAGTTGAGAAATCTCTTGACTTAGTCTTAGTTAAAATCTTGAAAGATGCTGCACTGTGTTGCCCTTGTGAAAGTCCACCTCCAGCGAGCTGCACTTGGGTAAGGTTCCTCCCGTGTGGCCATGGAGCTCCCTGCAGGCCCCTCGGAGAGCTTGGCCTGTGCACATCCCTGCGGGCGTGCTCCGGGAGGCGCCGTGCGTCTGCAGGTAGTGCCGCAACAGCTGCTTGCTTTCCTTTCAGATGCTGCCAGGGGTCCAGTCATGGGCGTGAGAGGCCTGCACGGGTTTGTGGGAAGCAGCTGCCCGCATGTGTGCACGGAGGTGAACTTCCGGGAGCTGGCTGAGCGGCACCGCAGCGAGCACCCAGGCCACGCCCCCACCATCGTCGTGGACGCCATGTGCTGCCTCAGGTACTGGTACACCCCCGAGTCCTGGGTCTGCGGCGGCCAGTGGAAGGAGTACTTCTCGGTCCTGGACGACTTCGTGCGGGCGTTCACCGCTGCGGGCATCAAGCTGGTGTTCTTCTTCGACGGCATGGTGGAGCCAGACAAGCGAGACGAGTGGGTGCGGCGGAGACTCAAGAACAGCAGGGAGATCGCGAGGATCTTCCGCTACATCAGGGCACACGGGGAGCAGCCCGGCAGGAGCATGTTCTTCATCCCCTCGGGGCTGGCCCTGTTCACGCGCTTCGCTCTGAAGACCCTGGGTCAGGACACCATGTGCTCCCTGCAGGAGGCCGACTACGAGGTGGCCTCCTACGGCCTCCAGAAGAACTGTCTGGGGATCCTCGGAGAGGACACCGACTACCTGATCTACGACACTTGCCCCTACTTTTCGATCAGCGAGCTCTGCCTGGACAGCCTCACCACCGTCATGCTCTGCAGGCAGAAGCTCTGCGCCAGCCTGGACCTCGGCCTGTCGGACCTCCCACTCCTGGCCTGCCTGCTGGGCAACGACATAGTCCCGGAGGGCACGTTCGAGACCTTCCGGCACAAGTGCTTGTCCTCCTACGCCTCCGCGGGTGGGGGCCACGACAAGAAAGGCAGCGTCGTCTCCGCCGTGGCCGACCACATATCCCGAGTTCTGCGCTTGCATCGAGGGGAGAAAACGCTGGAAGAGATGCTGCCTCTGGGGCCGAACAGAGCTCTTTTCTACAAGGCGCTGGCATCCTATCTTTTGCCGGGACAGAAATCCCCGTGGATTTCCCAGGCGCCCAAAGCTGCAACAGCTTCAGACAAGCCAGCCGTTCCCGTGAGTTCAGACGCTGAGTCCCAGCAAGACGGCCCTGTGGATTCGGAGCCCGACGTCCAGCGGCAGGTGCCCATGGTTTCAGACGCTGAGATCTTGGAGGTATGTAGCTGTGCCTGCCCAGATCTCGCATGTCCTGATTGAAAACACACCCACTGGGGACTCACGAGTACGGGCTCCCCACAGCGGTCGAGGCACTGTGGGGGCACGGAGCAGGACCCGAGGAGCTTAGTTAGCAAGTATGACATGGTTCGTGAAAACTCACATGTGACCCACATCCTTTCAGAAAATGTTGTTTGTTTTATTGATTCTAGAGGGGAAGGGAGGGAGAAAGGGAGACAGACACTGATGCACAAGAGCAGCATTGGTTGCTTGTCTTTTGCGCTCTTGCTGGGACCAAACCCGCAACCCAGGCATGTGCCCTGACTGGGGATCGAACCTGCGACCTTTCAGTTTGCAGGACGACGCCCCACCAGCCAAGCTACACTGTCCAGGGCTGTGGACCATGTCTGGTGCTGTCACAGGAGTATTACAGGGGGAGCCCTGGTGCTTTGAAGCAGAGCAGTCACTGTGGGTTAAGGCCCAGAGGGAAGCTTCCAGAAAGGCGGAGGTGGAGCCAGACCTTCACGGGGCCGATGTGTGCTTTGAGCAGGCGAGGACTGAGAGGTCGGTGGGCAGAGAGGTGTGGAGTGTGGGACCTGTGTCACCTGGGGACAGTAGTAGTAGCAGGCTGGCGGGTGGGGTTTCAGGGCAGAAGTAGGGAGAACAATCCAGAAAAGGTGGACCACAGCCAGATTGTGAAAGTTGCTGGGTTCCACACCAGGGATTTGGACTGAAGGTTGGAGGCGGCGCAGAGCCCCCCGGGTTTCTGACGGGAGGACTGCTGTTTGTCAGGCACCGACGTGTGAGGCTCTGTATCGGGGCGTCACACTCTCATCGAGGCCTGTCAGGGATAAGGGGCGTGCCCACAGGAACACCCGAGGGCACCTTGAGTTCAACATTGACCTCTTGACCTCACGCACACACCTTTCCTCATCCTGGACGGTGAGCTCTGCCGTCCCGCATCCTGTCACGCATGTCGCAAACCTAGGACTTTCCTCGGGCTTTTCTAGTCCACGCCATCCTGGCGGGGTTGTTGCAGCAGTCAAGAGGCTCTTCCAAGGTGGCTCCTGCCCGGCCAGTGTGACTGTCACACTGTGTGCAGAGCGGAGCCCTGGTCTGCGCCTCAGGGTGGAAACTCGCTGGACGAGGCTGGGGCCCGCCAGCCCTCACCCCTGTGGCAGCTCGGGCTGTGTCATCCTCTTGTCTCCGGCCACCCTGCCTTCTTACCAGTCACTGGTCTTTTGGTCTCTTCCGTCACAACCTCAGAGACAGCCCGGAACCCCTGTGGTGCCTGTGCCGTGCCTGGCGGTGTTGCCCACGCCCACTGGGATTGCACCTCTGGTGCGTGCCCTGCTAGACAGCGGCGGTGACGGCCGGGCAGGGTCTCGTCTCTCTCACCACCGGGCCCCTGTGCCTGTGCACCATCTGCGGGAGCAGCTGCTCCTCACGCCTTGAACAAAGTGCTTATTCCCTTCGTCTTCCAGCTTCAGGTGCTGTCTTTCTCTGTTACAGCCATCGCAGCAGACAGGTAATTTATTTACAGACAGTCATGATAAAAGTAAAATAGAGTGCACGCTCTAGGAGAGTTCCAGGTGGAAAGTGTTGAGGAGTTCAGGCAGTCATTCCACCCGGAAGCACCTTCTTAGGTAGTTCGACGAAGGACAGAGAAGGAGGGCTGGAAGCCGGAGGGGTGGAGCCCTGGACCAGCACCTGCCGGTGCTGACAGACGGCAGGAAGCGAGAACATCAGCAGGGCGGGGAGGCTGGGTGTTGGCTCAGCGTACAGAGTCGGGAACACGGAAAGGGGCGTCGGGTTCACCTGAGAAAAGCTGGGTCTGCACCTGGCTGAGTGTTCTCAGCTGTGCCTTGCAGGTGGCCTGGAGGAGCCCTGGGCTAACTGGCCTGCGCAGAGCTGACTCTCCAACAGCGCTGCGTGGGCAGCTGGTTGTGACTGTCACCCCTCACGTTGCCTCCTTCAGTCCTCACACAGCTCTGCAGCTGGCGCACTCGTCTCCATGCTCGCCCGGGCACACAGGCGTGTGTGGTCACAAACTACCCCTGTGTAAACCTAGGCCTTTGACTGTAAGTTTGACTCTGCAAGGTCACACCCGCCTTACCTGCTGGCCCTTGGAGAGCAGACGGAGCCAGTCGTGGTCGTGGTCTGGAAGCACGAGAGTGGAGGTGGCCTCTGCGGTGGAGCCTGAAGGACAGGGGGAGGCACGGAGGCAGAGGAAGCCACCGAGCAGAGCCCCTGAGGCATGTGGCGTGGCCACCTGCCGGCACTTGCAGTGCCAGCCTGGGCCCTCTCTGCTGCTTCTGCTGCTTCCCGTGCGCTCCCGTCCTGTCTGTGTGTGGCTGCGCATGTGTCCTCCCCGGGCTTCGCCCACTCTGTGAGCCTGGGCAGCAGCTGTCCCAGTGACAGGACCCACCGGCGGCCTTGGCTGCCATAGTGGGCATCCTAGCCCCTCAGCCAGTTTCCTGCCAGGGCAGTGCCTACAGACGAGGTCAGACCACAGCGGGCAGCCGAGTTTTCTGAACACACTCAGGACTTAATTTTTATACTGGCTGGAGGGGGTGCTGGAGATCTGAGCAGGGTGCGATGTAGTGCATGCTGTCTGTGGAAGCCCTGGTTGCAGTGCGGAGACAGGACTGCAGGGGCTGGTGCAGAACCCAGGCAGAAGGCAGAGGGCAGAAGGCAGAGGGCAGTGGAGATGGACAGGTTTCAGCAGTGGAACTGATGAAAACTCAGCCTTTGTCCTGGCTGGTGTAGCTCAGTGGATTGAGCACGGGCCTGTGAACCAAAGGATCACGGTTCAATTCCCTGTCAGGGCACATGCCTGGGTTGCAGGCCAGTTCCCATCCCAGCAGGGGATACACGAGAGGCAACCACACACTGATATTTCTCTCCCTCTCTCCTTCCCTTCCCCTCTAAAGATAAATAAACAAAATCTTTAAAAAAACAAACAACCCTCAGCCTTTCTCTGGGGACAGGAGGAGGGGGAGATCCATGGGCAGCCATGTGACAGTCAGAAATGGGGGCCTCAGTGTCCACTTCTAGGCATCAGACAGGCGTCCGAGAGTTGTCTTGTCTGTGGGAGTGGAAGCCGCCCTGGTAGAAGACCAGGGCGGAGCCTGAAGAAGGGTGGCCCTGAGAGGTGAGAGGCAGCGGAGGTTCAGGTGGCCTCCGCACGCTGTGGCTGCCCAGGGCCGTGGTGGAGGTCCGAGGGCAGCGGTGCAGGAGGGAGCGAGGGGGTGAGGACGGGGACCGGGCCTGTGAGCAGGGCGTCGGGCAGTGGTGGTACCTGGGCCGGCAGGGCTGGGGGACCCCCGGTCTGCTGCCCGCAGGCTGAGAGCGAGGCGCCCTCCCAGGCAGCAGACCATGTGCCGAGCACACAGTGACACGCCTGCTGGACTGAATCACGTCTTTGAGAATAAATTGAAGGTTCTTCAGTGCCTCTTACATTTTACCTTAAAGTTCTTTCAGTGGCATCTCTCAGCCCTATTAGATAGGCAGTCAGAGTCCGGCACGCATGCATTTTAGCTACGCTCATCACCCCGGGCACCCCCATGCGCACTCCCCGTGTGTTTGCATGATGTCGAAGAAACTGAACTGCCAACGGCTCTGGAACTTGAGAACGTGAATGTGCTGAGGGTTCCCGAGAGTAGAGGCTGTGTCCACAGTGAAGGGCAGAGGCGAGAGCTGCTTACCGGATGGTGCCGAGTGGGTAGTTAGATTGAAATCGTTCAGAGAGCTTAACTGAAAACCCTCTGCGCACCCACGCAGGAATGTTATAGTTCAAAATCTGCATGGTTGCTGAAATTTAAGATTTCTTGATAGCGTAAATACGGTTTATAACTTCCTAGATAAATTCGTCAGAATACCAGTTTGTTAGGAATAAAAAAAATCAGAAACGGTGGAAGAATAGAAAAATAAGTTAGAAACTGTAGCCTTAAAGGATCGTGAACTACGTAGCCAACATTTCTGATTGATTCTCTGTCAAAAGGAGCACGTGGAGAAATAGGTCCCTTCTGACAATATTCACTTGGTCAGAGGATCCAGTAATAGCCCTTTAAAATCTCTTCTTTAAGCCTTACTGACCTTACAGCTGCTGGCCTGTCTGCCGTCTTGATCTGAAGAGATTTTGGCAGTGCCATGTGGTAGAAACACGGTGTAGGAGTCTCTCCAGGCTTACGTGCCGTGCGTAAGTCAGCGCTCGTGAGCATGCGTGAAGTGCCAGGCCACGCACGGGCCGTCGTTGCTGTGCTCAGGCCCCACGGCAGCTTCGTAAGGCTGGCCCTTCTCGTCCACGAAGACGGTGAGGAGTGGAGACCGAGACTCAGGGCAGCGACGCTGAGTCACCGAGACTCGTGTATGAGTGACGAGACGGTGTGACTCCCAGTTTTCGGTGTTCCAGGTCACCCTCGTGCCACGTTCAAAATGCTGTCGGCTGCAGGCTGTTTGGGTTTGCATTTTTTTATAGCATAAAATTTTTTATCTAGGGTTAGCCAGCTGGACTCAGTTTGGATGATCTCAATTTTGTTGGCAACATCCAAAGTGTCACAGTCTGGAGCCGGATGAACAGATGCCTTCTTCTCCCCATCAGGCCTGATCAGGGTGTTGACCTTGGCTGCATCAGTGTCACACAGCTTCTTCACAGCCTGTTTGATCCGGTGCTTATTGGCCTTGACGTCCACAATGGACACAAGTGCATCGTTGTCTTCTGTCTTCTTCATGGCTGTCTCCGTAGTCGGGGGGAACTTGATGATGGCGTAGTGGTCAAGCTTGTTTCTCCCGGGGGCGCTTTCCCGAGGATATTTAGGCTGCCTGCGGAGCCCCAGTGTTTTAGGGCTCCAGAAGGTGGGTGACGTGTGGATCTTCTTCTTTTGGGGGCTGTGGATGCCTTTTAGCACTGCTTTCTTTGTCTTCAAAGCCTTTGCCTTGGCTTCGGCTTTGGGAGGGACAGGGGCTTCCTTCTTCACTTTGGGCACCATCTTTGTGAAAAGCCTGATTTACATTTTGGATGGTGGTGTAGATGAATTTATTCCTGCAGTGAAAAGAACGTTCGTCATGGGAGAGTAAAACCTGTATGTAGGTTATGGTAGCCCTTCAGATGTTTGGTTTCCGTTGAATGAGAATGTGAGAACCAAACATCTGCTTACCTACCACATGCCCAGGCATTGCAAGGCAGGGATTGATGCAGGCTCAGCTCGCGGTCTTCACTCTGTAAGAAATTAGTGGGCAAAGGGGTGAGTGGGAGAGTTTCTCCTCCCGAGCAGGTTGTGGTTCGGTGGAGGGATCAGACAAGAAAACCACCCCCTGCGGGGTCGCTGCGCATCAAGCCCATGTGGAGGGGAGCAGAGGGCTTACGGGGAGGGTGAGCCAGGGGACCCTCCGGGGAGAGGGGCGGGCGAGGCGGGAGCGCTGTGGTAGTGCACGTGCCTGCTGGCGGCAAGCTCTGTGAGGCCCAGAAGGCTGTGCGGGGACGGGGTTGAGGCCTCATCCGGGGACCTGGGCTGCTGCAGACTTCGTGGCAGCTGTTCACAGGCATAGATGAGGGCTGTGGGTGGACCTCTGTTTGTGGATGGTGGGGCGAGCCTTGGCCAGCAGCCTCCCCCTTGGTGGACACAGGGCTGTGCTGCCCAGTCAGTGAGTCTGGTGGGTGTTTGGGGCCTAGAAGGCCAGGTGCCAGCTTGAGTTCGGGGGACAGTTGTTCCACTGCTGAATCTTCAGAGCACTGCTGTGGGGCACAGGTGCTCACGTTTTCTGTTTCAAGGTTGTTCCTCCACTCCAAGGAGACACCCCCTGTGTCTAAACTCCAAACAGGTTGCCAGAGCCCGTCACGTGCAGGCAGAGAGCTACCTGGTGTACAGCATCCTGACCAGCGGGGAGGTCGAGTGCAGCAACACCCTGGAGGACGCGCTGGACCAGGCCCTGCCCAGCCAGGCCTTCGTCTACCGCCCGGTGCGGCAGCGTGTCTACTCCCTCCTGCTGGCAGACGCCCGAGGTGAGTCCCTGTGCCCACGCAGGGGGCCCGAGAGCTCGGGGACTCGGGCCAGCGGAGGACACGGACGCCGCTCAGTCAGGGGTTCTCTGCGGAGTCTGCAGTGGAGAATGCCACAGGTGTCCGCATGCGAGCAGCCAGGGGCTGGTCAGCAGTCATCAAAAAAAAGTATGTTGTTTCTAGAAAATGTTGTATTTTATGCCTTCAAAGGACTTGTGCTTTTTAAAAGTAAGAAAACCCTTTCCTCCCGTGGGACTGTACGTATGTTTAAAACATAAAGAGAATTTTCCTTTAGGCTATTTGTAACTAGGTTCACGGGTCTTCCCGCTCTCTGTCCACCGTGCAGTGGAGAAGCGTAGGGAGAGGAAGGACGTCAGTGGCTGGAGCAGTGACCCGGCAGGTCCTTCACACAGCCAGCTGTGTGGCCTCTCTCGCCCCAGACTGGCTGACTGCACCGTCCTGGTCTGATGTGGCAGGTGATGGGGAAGGAGTGATTTTAAAACACAAACAAAAGAGCCCGTGTCATGAGCTTCGGGGCCGACGGTTGTTCAGTTTCTTTCACTGTGGTTCTCTGCCCATGTTCTTCCTGAACACGATTGATTGCACATTGACTGATGATTAGAAAATCTATTTTCATCATGAAAAATACTTGCATTATAGAATAATATTTGCCTGGAATTGGTTCTAGAGTGCAGTCGACCCATGAACAAAGCAGTTCAGGGATCGGGGCATCACCCCCACACTGGGTCGGAAACCCAACACGACCTCACGCAGCCCTCTGCGTGCTCCGAGCCCCGCACGGCAGAGCTGTGGGTCGTGCCCGTCCCCCACCGAGACCTGCGTGCAGGAGGGTTCTGCAGCTCAGACTCCCGCTGTCCGAGGGCCGGCTGTCTGGTTAGGTGAGGACAGACACATCACCCGCACCAACTCCAGCACCTCGTCAGTGCCCTTTCACTGGGTGACCGCAGCGACAGGAAACGCTGGTCTCGTCGAACTTGCCTCTGTCGCTGACCTGCATTTTCCTTCTTCCTTTCTCAACGTCTTGGCGTTCCACGTCGTTCGTCGGCGTTGCCGGACTGTGGACATAAAATGCTGCTGTTGCGGTTCATTTACGGTGACGACGACGAAGTGCACTCCGTGTCCCCTGCTTGGCGCAGCTCGCTAGTCCACCGGCGCCCGGCCGTCCCCTGAGCATTTTTCGGGCCTGAGTGGGGACGCCCGAGTCTCACGCCGACTCGCTCTTAGTTCCTGAGAATGGGGTGTGGAAACCTTCAGATGTCATCGTGGATTTTCCTCTATGTGTTCAGTTTTGTTGGTTTTTGCCTCAGATGTTTTTGAAGTTCTGTTTTTAGGTCCACACATATTGAGGATTGTTGTTTCTTCATGAGTCTCACACCATTACGAGGTTTCCTTTTTTAGTGCCTGGTCTTGAAGCGCCCCGTCTGATGCCAGCGTGTGGACTGCGGTCCTCCGTGGCTCACGTTGGCCGGCACACCCCTCTCCGCCCTCTTCCCTCCAAGGCAGCTTCCCCAGTGGGAGCGAGCCTCTGCGGGGCGGCCCGGTGCCCACGGGCTCTGTCCTCCCGCTGGGGCGGGCGGCTTCCCTGCTATGCTCGGCTCGGTTCTCCTTCTCCTCACCGTGTGCTCTTCCGACTTCTTCTGAATCCACTGAGTGATTTTTAGCATTCTGTTTTACATTTTCTTGGGGATTGTTGATTTACCTGTCGTTTTTAGTAGCAGTTGCTACAGGATTTGTGATATCCGTCCTTAAATTTTCACATTCTGCCTTCGCGTGGTGCTGGACTGTGTTATGTGTAACGCAGAAACCCCAGCGGTGCACTTTCACTATTTCCACTGTTTTTGCTAGTGTTGCTTTATGTCTTCTGTGTATTCTTAAAACTCTTTTATTTTGAAATAATTACCCACTCTCAGGAGTTGCGAACATAATGCACTGACCTCCATTCAGACTGTGCCCGGTTCCCAGCGATGACGCCTGAGTGAGGAAGTGCAGCGTGAGACAGGACACTGATGTCGGTGTGCTGTTCACTGGGCTGCAGGCCTTGCTCATTTCTTTAAAGATTTTTTAAATTGGCTTCTGGCCAAGATGGAGGCGTAGATGGAAGCACTGTGCCTCCTCGCACAACCAAAATGAAAGACAACAAATATTTACAAACAATAACACAACCAAAACAGAACATTGAACTGCGGAAGTCTGACAACCATTCAACCAGAGCGGTAAGAGGAGCGGAGTCGGCGGTTGGCGGAGAGGGAACGCGGCAGGAAAACGCAGGGGCTGGCAGACCGGGAGCGCAGGTAGTGCCAGCGCCCTGTTCACAGACCCCAGACGCAGGGAGGAAACGGGCAGAGCAGTTGGCCGTTGGCGGTCACACATTCGAGCACAGATACACTAGTCAAGAACTGGCAGTGAGATGGACCATGCAGCCCAGGGCCCCAGCGACTGGATATAAAGCCTAAAAACACCGATTGAAAAGGTGCCGGGAGAGACTCCCAGCCTCACATGAGAGGTCATTGGGGAGACCCGCAAGGTCCCGGAGCGTGCATAGGCCTGCCCACCTGGGAACCAGTGCTGGGGGGCCCAGTTTGCTTGTGGGAAGCAGCAGAGAGGATGGAAATCCAAGAGAGTACGGAACAGGCACCATTGTTCCCTCTCTGACCCCGCCCCCACAGACAGCATCACAATCCAGCAACTAGGCTGCCCCGCCCTGGTGAACACCTAAGGCTCCGCCCCTCGTACATAACAGGCGCCACCCGACCAAAAATGACTCAAACAAAAGAAAAGCTCAAAGCCCCAGAGCGAATACTTTTAAGCAAGCAAGAGATAGCCAACATATCAGATGCACGGTTCAAAACACTGGTGATCAGGATGCTCACAGAACTGGTTGATTTTGGTCGCAAATTAGATGAATAAATGAAGGTGATGATAAGTGAAATGAAGAAAAATGCACAAGGAACCAATAGTGATGGAAAGAAAACTGGGACTCAAATCAATGGAGTGGACCAGAAGGAAGAAAGAAACAACCAACCAGAAAATAATGAAGAAACAAGAATTTAGAAAAGTGAGAAGAGGTTTAGGAACCTCCAGGACATCTTTAAACATTCCAACATCCAAATTATAGGGGTACCAGAAGGGGAAGAGGAAGAGCAACAAGGGAAAACTTATTTGAACAAATAATAAAGGAGAACTTCCCCAATCTGGCAAAGGAAATAGACTTCCTTGAGGTCCAGAAAGCTCAGAGAGTCCCAAAGAAGGTGGATCCAAGGAGGAACACACCAAGGCACATCATAATTACATTGCCCAAGGTTAAAATGAAGGAGAGAACCCTAGAAGCAGCAAGAGATAAGGGGGCGGTTACCTACAAAGGAGTTCCCCATCAGATTGTCGGCTGATTTCTCAAAAGAGACCTTACAGGCAAGAAGGGGCTGGAAAGAAGTATTCCAAGTCATGAAAGGGAAGGACCCACATCCAAGATTGCTCTAGCCAGCAAAGCTTTTATTTAGAATGGAAGGGCAAATGAAGTGCTTCTCAGATAAGGTCAAGTTAAAGGAGATCATCATCACCAAGTCCTTATTATATGAAATGTTAAAGGGACTTACCTAAGAAAAAGAAGATAAAAAATATGAACAGTGAAAAGACAGCAAACTCACAGTTATTAACAACCACACCTAAAACAATAGCAGACTAAGTGGACACCTAAACAGAAGCAGAGCCACAGAAATGGAGATCACGTGGAAGGTTAGCAACAGGGGAGCGGGAGGAGGCGGGGGAGGAGGTACAGAGAATAAGTAGCATAGACGGTGGGTAGAAAATACACAGGGGGAGGGCAAGAGCAGTGTGGGAAATGTAGAAGCTAAAGAACTTATGACACATGAACATGAACTAAAGAGGGGGAGTGTGGGTGGGAGGGGTGTGCAGGGTGGAGGGAAGTGAAGGGGGTAAATGGGACAACTGTGATAGCATAATCAATAAAATATATTTTTTTAAAAAAAGATTTTTTAATTGTATTTGATTTTGTAGTTTTTTTTAGAGAGAGGGGAAGGGAGGGAGAAAGGAAAAGAAACATCAGTGTGAGAAACATCGATTGGTTGCCTTCCAAAGGCATCCTGACCAGGGTCCACACCTGCCACCCAGGCACATGCCCTGACCAAGAGTCCAACTGGTGGCCTTTTGCTCTGCGGGCGATGCCGCACCAGCCAGGGTAATTCCCCACCATTTTCCACTCCTTGTTGAGCTCTGGCGTTCTCATCCCACACCAAGATCCAGAGCTGGCCCCTCACCACAGGGGAGCTCCCATGGACTGTCTCTCTGAGTCCTGCCTTCTGTCCCCATCCCCTGACGACCATTTATCTGTCCACCATCTCTATTTTGGTCATTTTGAAAGTGTTGATGTAAATGGAAACACATGGTATGTAACTTGGTGAGATTATGCGTTTATTTTAAACCCCCCTACTACAGGGTCTTATTTTTGCTTTGAACTAGGGGTCAGCAGGCTTGTTCTGTGAAGGGCATGATACGAGTATTCCTGGCTTCGAGGCCCCCACATGCCTGTGGCCGGCACCGAGCCCTGCAGCGCCATGTAGGGCGACAGCAGCCGTGACCATGTGTCAGCGACGGCATGTGCCTTGGCGCTGGTGAAGCTTCCTCTTGCTTTCCCGGGTCACAAAATCTGAATCTTACATAACCTTCCAGTGTTGCGGAATATTCTCTTGGTGGTTTTCCAGTAATTTAAAACAATGTGAGAAGCATTACGAACTTCCGGGCTGTATGGAAACCAGCAGGCCAGGGTTGGCCCGTAGGCTGTAGTTGCCTCTCTTCCTTCAAACAGCCATTTGTCCTTGAAGGGTCAGCGCCCGGGGAAGGGTCGGGTGTGCGCCCCGCCTCTGGTGCTCTCAGCCGCTTCGAGCAGATCCAAGTTGCCTTCAGCGTCGTCCCCCTCATCTAGAGGGCTCGCTCGTACATTTCACATGCCGCTCATCTTGTGGCCCCAGGGTTTTTTTCCTGAAAATATCTTTATTTCAGAAGAATAACTGTGCTAGATACAGAATTTCAGGCATCTGTTGTTTGGCGCTTCCAACAAGCCATTGTGCCGTGCCTGCTCGTGCCACCACTGTGTGGTGACGCGGTCGTCGTGGTGCGTCCCCACCTGGAGTGAGGGCTGCTCTGCTGGTGGCTGGGTCGCAGCGGCGGGGGCACCTGGAGCTTTGGAGTGCCTTCTCTGTTGTGCTTGGGGTGCCGGGGCCTCCTGGACCTGTGCGTTTACATTTTCTGTCAAATTTGGAAGAAATCGAGTGTCATTTGTTAGATGCTGTTTTCTGTCTGCATCTGTCACACCTGTCGCTCTGGGCCTCCAGCGACTTCCCTGCGTGGTTTGCCCCTCACTGTCCCTCGGGGGCCCGCCCGGCCGGCACGCCCGTCTCTCTCTGTGGTTCAGCGGGTCGTCGCCGTTGCTCTGAGGCCGAGTGCAGCAGCCTCCCTTCCACCTCTGGGCTGCTGCTCGCCCACCCCGAGAGACACATCGCAGATGCACGGTTGTCGGCGGTTTTATTAAAGGCACGCAGCTTTTTTATCCTCCCCTGAGGATGTTGACTGGTTATCGGGAGAGATACACGGATGTGAGAAAGAAACACTGATCACTCGCCTCCTGTACGCACCCCAGCCGGGGAGCAAACCGGCCACCCAGGTCCGTGCCTCGGCTGGGAATCGGACTCCAACCGCTTGTTGCACAGGGACAGCGCTGCCACCGAGCGCACCCCTGCCCAGGGCGCAGCTGCGTTTTCAGCCCTCCCTTGTCCCCTTCCCTGTCTTCACCGTGTCCCCTAGACCCCAAGCTCACATTGCCTTCTTCAGGTCCTGCTCTGCTCACTCCATCGTCCCTGTCGCCTCTGAGCCTGGGTCTGCTGACGGACTTTCGGGTCCACCTGTGTCCTGGTCTTCCTGTCCGGCACTTTGCAGTCACATGCTGGAAGGATCTGAGTGCTCTGAAGAGTGTTGACTTTCGTTCTCATCCAGATCTTCGAGGGCCCACCTAAGGCTTGCGAGGGTGGGTCAACAGGAACCTTCACTCCGAGGCTTCCCGAGTGCGAGGCACTCACTGCGGTCTCTGCACGTGGGAGCCCTAGGGCACCTGCAGTCGGTGGGCAGGTCCCCCAGCGGAGGTCTGCCTGGCGTTCCCAAGTCTCACCCTGACATGGAGAGCGCAGTCTCAACTCTGGCCCAAGGGCGCAGCTCTGCAGACGTCCGAGCCCCAACGCACAGCCCTGCCTCCTGCCCTGCAGCCCGGCTGCTGTGCCCGTGTCTCAGACTCTCTCCTCTGCCAGGGCTGTTCCTCCCAGGGCTGGGGTCTGCACCGTGCCTCGGGGCAGAAAACCAGGCTGAGGCCGCAGCAGTTTCAGCTCGCGTCGGTGGTGGAAGGGCTGGTGAGCAGCCTGACTCCCCGCAGCCCCGTCCCCAGTCCTCCAGGGCTCTCGTTGCTGAGCTTTTCCTTTCTTGGTGGCTCTTTCCTCTTGAAGCGTTTCAGAACATTCTCTGTCCTTTATGTCCACACACGTTTCTCCAGTGTCTGTGTGCAGAAGGAGCTGCAGGGAGAGGGGCGTCCACCCTCCTGGGGTGGCACTCTGTGTTCCTTCACCGACTGAGTCCCGGCTTGGTGTCCTGCGTTACAGGAACGCTTCCCCACTCCCACATCTTCTGGAAACGCTCCCCTCCCCCTTCCTCTCTCCATCGAGGCTGCAGTGCTTGTGCTGGGTGAGCTGCCTCTCCCCTCTGCTGAGTCCTCCCTGCTGGTCAGACTCCTGCTGGTGCCCAGCTGTGGTGCCCGCCCCCTTCCCCCCCGCCGGCCTCAGCGGCCTCAGCGGCCTTGCTTTGAAAACTGTGTCCGAGGTCAGAAGCACGACATTCGTTTCTCTGGCTCAGGCCGTCCTTTCAGTCTCTTCTGTGCACCCTGAAGTCCTGACAGACAAACGCCCCCAAGTTCCTTCCCTGCCCTTTGTCAGGAGCAGATACCTCTCTGAAACCACCACGTGCTTTCCGGTCTGAGGCCCCTGGTGGTGGGTACCTGCCTGGTGGGTGTCTGTCTGCCGCCCCTCCTCCCACTGGGCTGCTGCTGGGCTGGCAGGTGCTGGTCAAGGGGGTATTTCACTGCAGACGCACGACCGGGGCAGGTTTGTTGAGCATGTGCTTTAAATGCTGCCTTTTCACATGCTGTCTGCTTCAGGGAAGGCACCCCATGGACAAGGGAAGCTCTGATGGCTGCACTGCGGGGCGGGCAGGAGCGGCAGCCGCTCGAACCCTCCAGGCCCAGAGTGACTGGCAGGTGGGCGCTCACTGCTGTCGAGTGGGATCTGGAGTCAAGGGGCCTGTAGGGCCGCGGGGCCGACGCTGTGAGCCACGCTCCTCCGCCTGCACAGCCCTGCCCGCCACGAGCGTCTGCGCAGCCTCGGGCACTGGGTGGGCACCCGGTGCCACGGTCCGGCCGCGGCGGGTCAAGGGGTCCCTCAAGGTGAAGGCAGGAGTCGGCGCGGAAATCAAGCAACTACACAGCTCAAGGCAGGTGAAGCTCTGAAGACCTTTATTAATTTCATAAGAAAGCTTTTATATTTTCTAAATCGGCAGAGCTTCTGACTTGGTGATTACAGTTGATCATAGAAACGGAAAATCTAAAACCCGGATATAAATTTCATTAATCTAACAACCCTTTTGAAACTATAAATATTATCGTGGAAAAGAACGTATTGGCCTTAGAGGTGATAAACAACTTAATTATATAAGTAAGGTTTAATAATGACTATATTCTGAGTTAACTTTCCTTATAATAATGATACAGTTTTTCTTCATGAGTATAGCAAGTTCTTTTTCCACATGGTCAGTCTACTCTGAATAATATTTTTTGTAGCCTGTGATTAATTGTCTAAGGATATGGTACAGGAGTAGAGGGTATGTCAAATAATTCTGCTTGTTGTAATTAATCTATGATGTTTTTGATTGAAACAGTCGGGGGAAGTGTCTTACTCAGATTTATTAGTCATTGAAACATTCTGGATAAGCACTAGTGGGCAAAGGGGAACTCAGCATTACTCAGAACAAAAAACAAACACTGTTCCTAGGGTTACAGAACATAGAAACGGCCATACACCGGAGGGAGGTTCAAGAGCACGATCCCTTATTCATGCTTGGTCTCAGAGGAGCCTAGTTCCAAATTCTGGGGGCCAAACAAAAGATCTGTTTGCAATACTAGAATCACTGTTATGAAATTAAGAATTATCAGAACAGAAAAGGTTATGATTCCGAGAGCAAGAACAATGATCAAAAATAGTGTGGGGCACTTCATGCCACGTCCACCAGGCCAGAAACTGCTTCCTTGAAGACTTACACCTTCCCGTCTGACCTTGTCATGAAGGGAGGTTGGCCGTGGACGTGGCAACCTAGTACTTCAGAGCCCCTGTTATGGGGGTGGTGTCGGTGGCCGACCTGCAGGCACTGACTGAGTCCAGTGGTGCTGGGGTTTGACTGAGACCATGCCTGCAGGTATTTTATGGTTGAATATGGGTGTTTGGACCTCAGGTGGAATATGGGCATTGTGGCCCAGAGGAGAAACCCGAACATCACTCGGCCCTCAGCCCGTCCCTGGCCTCACACCTCCTCCGACCCGACGGTCTTTGTTTAAGTCACTGCGAAGCCTTGTGAGTGTGAGGGGATGGGGGAACCCCTTCCCGCCTTCAGGGTCGACGGTGTCGGAGATGAGCTCCGTGCACACAGCCACCTCCGGCAGCGGGGCCCGCCGGCCACTTCCGCAACCCGCTCCTCAGCCAGCCAGTGGGTGTGCCGGGCCCAGGGTGCGGGGCAGGCTGCCCGTCTTGCAGCGGGGACTCAGCCCCGCCAGCGAACAGTCAGCGTCCAGTCAGCGCACCCTCGCGAAGCACCTACCGGCCGCTCACGCGTTGAAGTCCTCGATGCTGATCCAGAGGGGGACTTTTTCAGACAGGTGCTCACAGAAAAGAGGGTGAAGATTCCTGTTCTCTGAAGGACCGTGACCACACACGCTGGCGGACTGGACAGCACTCCAAAACCATGGCAGAACTAGCAGGACAAGTCCATTTTTTGAAAAGCCTGGAGGATTGTTGCAGACATGAAAGTCCCAGCAGGCGAGAGGTCCCAGCCCACGCTGCCTCTCCTCCTGCCCTGCCCCCGCCCCACTCGCACCTGCCCGCAGACCCAGGTCGTGAGCGGGGCCGGCACCCTGGGAGCTGGCGGTCACTCGAGCTGGAGCCACAGGCGCGGGTCCGGGCCCTTCTCCCGCCTGCGTGGGTGGCGTCCCGGCGTGCGGGAGAGCGGGGCGGGCGGAGAGCGCTCCTGAGTCTCCTCTTCGCTCTCGGAACTCGGGGCCGGCCCGTCTGAAGCTGCTGGGAGGAAAGTCGGCCTTTTCTTTTGGGAACTGCCCAACTGTGTTTCCTCCTCCTCCTCTTCTTCTTTGTACATATGTGTTCAGATTATTTCACCTTCATTCAGACAAACCAAACTATTGCAGACATTTCTGCTATATTTCGAAGAGAGGACAGGTTAAGGCCTGTGAACTGAGGTGGCACCCCAGAGAACGGGCCAAACTCCAGGGTTTTCCAGGAGAACAGGTTGACTGCTATTTCGGGGGCCCTCAGATCGGGGCGTGGGGCGTGTCATTGACCGCAGGAGGGCAGCCTGGACTGAGAGTGGAAATGGGGCTGTCCGACTGTCCGTCCAGGTGAGGACAGGACCCATGACACCACTCCTGTGCTCTGGGAACGTCAACAGCATGGTCTGGCCTCTGCGCTGTCTTTTCTCCCTCGTGTGACAGGAGGCGTGTTGCGGGTCTAAGTCACTAGTCCCTGCTGCCCGGGCTCAGAGCCCTGGTGCTCCTGTCTGCCTCCGAGGCCTTGTAGGAAGGGCAGGAGGCTGGGGGCGCTGGCTGGAGGGGTCCCATCAGGGCCCAGTCCATGCCATCAGCCTGGGGACGGACGGCCCTCACTCGTACCTGCTGACATGGCCTGTCTCTGTGCAGGTGGTGCTGGCAGCTGCCCCCCCATCCGGGAGTGGTTCGTCTACGCGGGGAACCCCCTGAGGCACCCAGACCTCGTCAGGCCTCTGCAGATGAGCATCCCAGGTACTGACAGCCCTCGTGCGCACCGAGCGCAGTCACGAATGCACCGTGGAGACGGGCTTCCCAGACTTGCACACGCGTTGGTGTCCATGTTAGCCTGTTGCTCCTGGGAGTTGGGAGCCTGCGGGTAGGAGCAGGAGCCAGCCACTCAGCCCAGCTCCCCACAGTGGCCAGACCTGGCTCACACCCCAGCACAGCACCTGGGGACACACTCCAAAAAGCACCCGTAACAACATGGGGCGCAGCGCAGGCAGGAAGACAGCCCTTGCTCCCTGCAGGACACAGAAGGCGGAGCATTTCGGTGAAGGGCGAGGCTGCTGGCCCTCACACTGGGAGCTCTGATGGTGCTCTCCTCCTGCCCCCCCACAAGCGTTAAAGCCCAGCGAGGTCAGCAGGGGCAGAGGTGCGTGTCTTTTGTTCTGGAAGAACACGACAACTTGCTAGTGCAAAGAATAACGCCAGTGGGCCTTGTGGGCTCTCCTCTCCAGGGGGGACGCCCAGTCTGAAGCAGCTGTGGCTGAGCCAGGAGCCCGGGACCCAAGCGCGACGCGTGGACGTGCTCCTCGCCTGCCTCGACCTCTCCTCCTCCCGGGAGGAGCTGCAGGCCTTGGAGAGCCCCTTCCGGATGCTGTGCTGCCTCCTCATCTACCTGTTCATGCAGGTAACCGGGGCCCGGCCGTCGCCGCCCGGGGGCCCCTGCCTCCTGCCCTTGTCTCACGGGAGGTGCTGCGTCACCCCCGTCCAGCGCCTGGTCGTGAGCACCGGCTCTCTGCAGAGCTCGTGAGCTGAAGGACAGCTCCGTGCATCACACGAGGGAGACGCCGTCCGCCCCTGACTTGGGTGTGCAATGTGTGTAAGGGGAGCAGGCCTGGCAGCTCGGGTTTCAAACCTGTAGGACAGCGGATTCCCCCTCCCAGGCGTGATGTCACTGCTGGATGGCGGTCTCGCTTCCCGGGATGTGGGGGGCAGGTGAGGGGTCCAGTGCTGCAGCCCAGCTGCCCCCCAGCAGCCTGCACTGGGGGCAGAGGACTCCCCTTCGCTGAGCGATGCGCGTCCGCTCCTGTGACAGGTGCCTCCAGTCTGAGAACGAGCAGCGGACACCCCGGGGTTAACGGGCAGCCCCAGGAGGGAAGCGGGAGTGGTAGCCAGGGCAGATGTGGCCAGTGTGGTGAACGTCCTCCACCAGTGTCTTTTTTACTAATTTACACTTAGTTTGCACGTGGAGAGTATCGAAGCCAACTGAAAGATCAGCCTTTTTAGGAGTTTGCGCGCTGCACGCGTGCGACGGGGTTGGGACACCCGGTAGAAGAAGGGCTGGGAACCCGGGCCTCCCTGGCCTCCTCCCGACACCAGCTTCACAGTGATGTCCCCCTCCCCGTGCTCAGCGCCCAGTAGCACAGAGCCGGCGAGGACTCACACGCCTCCTCTACCCCCGGCCGTGCGTCTTCTGACCCGACCCTGGGTCTGGGGGTGCGACTCTCCCTCTCTTCTGCCTGGAGGAGAAAGCTGTGGGGATCTGCCCTTGGACCTGAGCCCCTTTCCAAAGAGCTGAGGGTTACATTTCGGGGGCCTGGTGGTTCCTGGTTCCTCCCTCAGAGTCCTCCGGGCTGTGCACTGTCACGCCGGGGCCGTGTCACTTCGTCCCTGGTTGCATGGGGCCAGTGTGAACTTGAGTCTTTGCATTCCTTTTTCAAGTAGAACGCTTCTTTATTTGCACCAGACTTAGCAAAGTGCAACTTAATACAGGGTGGCAGGATTTGGTCATGTTTAAGTGTGAAAATACCTTTTTTTGATACTGTGCCTCGTGTGTGCACTCTCTGTAAGCTGACGGTGCCGCGTGTGAACCTGCGGTGGCTCGGTCAGGCCAGGCATGGTGGCGACTGGGGCATGCCGAGGGGCTGGTGGCTGAGCTCCCTCAACCAGAAAGGCAAGTGTTTTCTGTCGGCGCTGCGGGTGCCGGTGGCAGCACTCCCAGGGCGTGCACTTGGAGTTGTCTTTCCGGCGGCCACGGTGGCTCGCTGAAGCCTCTGGCAGGCACGCGGCCTGCACCACCCACCGTGTGGGGCCCCGGGTTCGAGTCCACTCCCAGCAGGTCTGGGCTCGGCGCAGAGCGGCGGCCTTCCGGTCACGTGTGCGGTCCAAGTGCAGTGAGGTGGGCGCCCAAGGGAAATCCCCACTGCGACCTTTTTTCTTCTCATAATTACCTTTGAAATACAAGTCCCCTCTGTGAACGTCAGAGTGAGGCAGAGTTGGTGTCGGTTTGACTTTGAAGGACACGTACACGGGGACTTTTTAACCCTAAAAGCAACAAGGAGACTCAGCAGTGGTGTCTCGTGGCAGGAAGGTCCTGACCGTTGTCCACAGCAGTCACTGCCTCGGGGTCCGTGAGGCTGTGGGGGCGCTTGGGAGTGATGGCCCGTGTGCTGCTGCGCTCGCGTTACGGTTCTGCGTGTGACGTGGATGAAAGCATGTCCCGTTTGGGGGCAGACGTGCCCGGAAACTCGCCCTGCACCTCTGAGGGAAGTCTGGAAGGGCCAGTCCCCGTCACAGAAAGGGCACGGTGGATGTAATTCACAGCGGAGAGGATATTTAAAAAGCAGTATCTGTTGCGTGAAATTCTAAGAAACTGGCGTGACAAAGAGTCTGGCATTCGAGATTTGTGAGCGGCAGAGCTGGTGGCCAGAAGCCCACAAACTGCAGCAAACCCAGGCAGAAAGCGGTGGCTCCGCCCCGTGGGTCCATGTTTGAAGCCAGCCTTCCTCAGGGCCACCGGTGGCAGGAAGCGACCAGCAGGTCAGCGAACCTCAGTCTCGGTGCAGAGGTGGGGTGTGTGGATGCAGCGGAAGACCTCCGCAGCTTGGCACCGCTCCTGCAGAGTGGGCTCCGGGCCGCAGCCGCGGGCGGTGGTGTCCCCTGAACCAACCGTAGCTGTTGCTCCTGCAGAGGGAACAGCTACCTTGGGACACAGAGGGACGAGGGTGGTGGTGGGGTGGTTCAGAACAGTCAGAGCTGAGACAGGTCGTGTCCCCGAGCCCGTCCCCACCCCTGGATGCGTTTCCCTATGAGGAGACACAGTGGGTCCCTCTGAGGACAGGAGGATGGGGGGCGCGTGGCCATGTCGCCATCCGGGGCCCCACAAGGAGGAGGCCCGAGGGATCTCTGTCCACCCTGCTTGCTGGCGGTGTTGTCCTGGCTCCTGGGTCCCCTCCTGGTCTCCCTGCCCATCTCCGTGTCTCTGCCTCTCCTTGTTTCTCTGCCGCACCCCGGTTAGACCTTTTCCACTGAGGGTTTGTGGGGACTCCTGTTTGGGGACCCTGGTTTCCTTTGTATTGGGATGTGCGGGCACAAGCCCCACTGGGGCTGTGGAAGCCCCGGGTCTCCGCTGTGGGTGCTCTGCCTACACACCCCTGGGTTGTCAGCTTCTGAGATCTGTGCCAAAAATAACCATAGTTCTCCAAGACTCCAGTTCTTCCCAGCATTCTAGAACTGTCTGCCCTGCTGGAGAGTAAGCAGACTGCCCAGGTCGGCTCTGGGCCCCAGGGGAGAAAAGAAGGCCCTCTCACCTCCCCCTTCTTCTCCTCTGCTGCTTGAGATGGACCCTGCGCGCCTGTCTTCAGTGGCTGCAACCCGTGGCCGAGAGGCTGAGGCCGGCTCTCCCTCTCCCTGCAGGTGGACACGCTGTGCCTGGAGGACCTGCATGCTTTCGTTGCTCAGGCCTTGTGCCTCCAAGGGAAGTCGGCTGGGCAGCTCGCAGATCTGCAGGTACGGACACGCCCCGTGGCCCTAGTTCTGGGGACCGCGGGCGCACGCTCTGCCAGCCCTGGTTCTGTCCTGGGTGGTTTCTTCGTGGTGCGGTGGGAGGGCTTCGCTCCCAGGCGGCGGAGCCGACTCCTGCCCGGCCAGTGGCGCTGTGGAGGAGCTGGTGCAGACGGCAGCCCCGCCCTGCGCGGCAGCCGTGCCGAAGCTGGACTTGGGCGTGAGGGTCCAGGGTGGTGGCTTGCTCACTGCGTGTCCTCGAGTCACGTGTCGAGGTCGGACAGAGCCCAGCTGCTGTGTGAGCCTCGCTGGGAGTGATGGTGCGTCCACGGAATGGGATGCTGGGGACTAAGGGACAGCCCAGCCAGGCGCCTGGGCGTCAGAGCCGTGCTAGGAAGCCAGGGCTCCGAGTCCCACCGCACGTCCTCATCGCTTCGCGTCGCCTCCCGAACGGCCAGGCCCCTCTGACAGGACACGTGAGTGAGCGCCCCGTGTGGCAGCGAGCGTGGGGACCTCCCGCCCGCACGTCGTCACGCCCTGCTGCTCTTGCAGCGGGTGCTCGCTCCCGCCGGGCGAGCGGAGGCCCGTGGGCAGACTCAGAGCACTCTCGGGGCGCCTCGAGCCACGCTTGTGTCTGCAGCAGAAGCCCTCGGGGTGGGACTGAGTCCCCAAAGTGGCCACGGGAACACGGGGCTGCGTGCTCAGCTGTTCAGGGAGAAATGCGCTCCTCGCTGGGCGCTCAAAAAGCTGGTGCGTGGAAGCACAGCCGAAACGGACTCTGGTGGGAGTTTTCCCAACTTCTTAAATGGACAGTGAGCGCAGGGGCGAGCCGTCCCCCGGCAGAGAGTGAGATGGGCGGCAGAGCAGAGCCGCTTCTCCCCGTCCCCCCGCTCTCCGCGCAGCGGCACGTCACACACACAGGCCTCCGTGGGCAGGGCCTCGGGGTGGGGCCAGGAGGACGGGAGCCGGGAGCCCCGCCGTCCCCACCCCGCCCAGGCTGCGCCCAGGCCGCACACTGGGTGGGCTTGTGGGGGTGAGCGTGTGAGCTCCTCGGGAGAGCAGGTGCGCGAGTCAGCATCACAGGAGGTGGGGGCGGCGACCAGACTGCCGCCTCCCTGCTGCCAGGGGCCCACCTCACTGCAGTCCTCACCTGCTTCCCACCTCCAGCCTCCGTCTTGGTGGGGCGCACCTCTGGGCCTAGAGACCCTTGAGGAGCAGATGCTCACAGCAGTTGGGCAGTTGGGCAGTGGGCAGGCGCCACGGCCGCCCTCCGCTGTTCGGGGAGGACAGGCTGGTCTCGGGCAGTGGGGGACTTCTTGTGGGAAGTTCTCAGGAGAGATCACAGGCTGCCTGCCTCCCTGTCCCCGCGGCCCAGAGCCATTGGCTCACCCCAGGCAGGTGCCGCAAGGGCGGCAGACAGGTGGGTTTGCAGGGGGCAGGAGCACACCCATGCACAGCCACACGCACCAAGTAGGCTCAGGGCAAGGGCAGCTGACGCCCACCTGCCAGGCTCGTGCACAGCGTGTCCTCTCTGCACGCCTTCAGGCCGCAGCAGCAAAGGAGGGGCTGCCTAGACTGCAGCCCACGGAGCCGGGAGGGCCGCCTGCTACCCTGGACACGTGCCCCAGGCCGCTGGTGCGGTGTGGGTGCCAGTCAGTCTGCACAGCTGCTGAGCGTCAGAATCCACAGCCCTGTGCTCCGTCACGGCCTGGCGTTCCTGGTTCGTGTGCAGACGCCCCCCTGTGCTCCAGTGCACAGACATGCTACACGGACGTGAGACTGCTCTCTCCCTCTGGCCTCTATTCGCTAGGAGACACAGAGACATCGATACTCAGACTCCCACTCTTCCGAGCGGCCCGGCCTACTGGGCCCCCCTCAGTCTGCCAGGTTGTTGGCGTGAGCCTGGGAGTCACCCTGAGTTCGTGTGGGAAGTCCAGTGACAGGACATCCTGCAGGACATCCTGGGCATGTGATGGTGCTCAGCAGACTCTGACCTGGAGAGGAGCCAGGGCGAAGGCGGGGACACCTGTGGGCCTGGGCCCGCCCTGCCGCCGGGATGGCGTGCCTGGTGCCTCTCTGCATCAGGTCCCCGCACCCCGCACGACACGCCTCTGCACCAGGCTGCACTCTCTCCGCTGCCCGTGGGTCCTCCCGTGAGCTGTCCGAGAACAGGCAGAAGGCTTTTTCCTGGGTGTTGTCTGTGGTCGTCCGTTCTGAACCTCAGCTGTAGGTCAAGATCAGATTGGAA
>PVKM010020020.1:0-23689 GCA_004027735.1 Carollia perspicillata | reverse complement strand
TTTTTTAAAAGCCATAAGTTAGTCTAGAGAGATGAGAGCAATGCTTATTTAATTTCCTTTCCTTGAATGTTATAAAAATTTATATTGGCCCATTAATTTGTTAGTAATTAAAATATCCTCTTCCTACAACCAGAATAAAATATGTTCAACTCTAAATGAAGTTATGCTTCTAAGAAATTTAGAAATTGTATCATGCTAACCACATATTCATTTAATTACATAGAATTCTTCTCACCTTCTGCATTATAAACATTTACATAACATATTCCGAAAAAGGTGTTTTAAGGGCGTTTTATCCATTTGACTTGAGCAAAAATATCAATTGGAAAGCCTTCATTATGGAAAAGTACGACTCAATAATTCTGTGATGAAAGTTGAAGGGGCAAAAGTATCTATCCATGGTGGGGCTGAGACACGAGGCTTTTCTTTGGGTCATGGTTTCCCGAAACCCATCTGTGCAAGGAATACCTTCATGAGTATGTCCTTTCCATATATCAACTGAGTACAGCTGGTATTTCCTTTATATTTTGCCATGAATGTATTTCAAATATCATGATTTTTGAAAAACTGAAACTTGTTTTAAGCAATAATATCTGTGAAATCATAGGCTCCATGTGCTAGTGGTAGTTAAAATACTTTTAAGTTAATTACTATTTCTAGAAAATGAACTCTGAGTTTTAAAATCAGTAAAAAATAGAAAGACCAACTAGTCATGTTATTCCTGAAGACCTATTTGGGCAGATGAGAAAGAGCAAAGGGTTCTATGTCCAAAAGTGTGGTGACCCTGGAAACAAAATTTAAACATTGCTTAAGCTGGAATTCTCTCAGTAAACAATTATTTAGTAGAAGAAAAAAGTTAGAAAAAGCAAACATAGAACATGAATTGAGCTAATGGTTGGATTGAAAATAGGATGAGAGGAGGAAAAAGATAGGGGTAGAGGAAAAGATTATTAGAAGATGCCCTATATGTGATTCAGTATAGTGAGCAGTGCAGGAGACAGATCAAGTATCCTACCAGAGGGTGAAACACACATAGTTTTTAAAAATACAAATATTTTTTTCAGTTTGGATGCTCTCAGACAGTACTCCTCTAGATATTTCTGACAGGTGGTCAAATATAGATTTTTAGACTTGGAGGACTTATTAAGAGTTGTTCTAGTTGCCATGGTTCTCAAATATTTTTGTACAAGTTTCTTTAAACTCTTAAAATTTATTGAAGACTCCAAAGAGCTTTTGCTCATTCAAGTTATGTTACATCTATTGATATGTGCTTAATAGATATTAAAATTTGAGACTTTAAATTTTTATTAATTAATTTAAAATAACATTACATTTATTACCTGTTAACAGAAAATAACTGTATTTTCCAAAACAAAAATTAGTGAAATGTCAGTCATCATCAATTTTATAGTCTTGCAAATCTCATTCAGAGATTAATAGAAGATGGCTAGGTTTTTATATCTCTTTCTGCATTCAATCTGTTGTGATATGCTGTTTTGGTTGAACTACATGAAGAAAAGCTGGCCTCCCACAGATTTGTTGTTGGGAAAGGGTGAAATGTGCAATAGCCTTTTCAAGTATGTGTGGGTATTCTTCTCTGATACTAAACCAAAGTTCAACCAGTGGTATTTTCTCAAATGTTAGTTGTAATGTAAAACTGTAAACCATAACAATGAAGTTTTTGTCCTCTATTACATTAAAGTTCATTGTTATATCTTAGGTCTTTGAAAGAATTTTTAACCCATGCATGGATTTTTAAAAATATACATTATAGCCCTGGCTGGTGTAGCTCAGTGGATTGAGCATGGGCCTGTGAACCAAACGATCATGGTTTGATTCCCAGTCAGGGCACATGCTTGGGTTGCAGGCCAGTTCCCAGCAGGGGATGCATGAGAGGCAACCATACATTGATATTTCTCTCCCTCTCTCCTTCTCTTCCCCTCTAAAGATAAATAAATAAAACATTTAAAAAATAAAAATATACATTGGTCATATGGAACATAATTAGTTCATTGAGTTATACAGATATTCCAAATCTTGAAACATTTCATTACACAGTATATTAAAAAAATCTTTTTTTAAGAATTTTATTTATTTATTTTTAGACAGAGGAGAAGGGAGAAATAAAGAGAGGGAGGGAAACATCAATGTATGATTGCTTCTCACATGCCCCCCCATCAAGAGCCTGGTTTGCAACCCAGGCATATGTCCCGACTGGGAATCGAACCAGCAATCCTTTGGTTTGCACAGGTCAGTGCTCAATCCACTGAGCTACACCAGCCAGGGCAAAAATTACATTTTCTTAATATCATCATTAGTATCACCAAAAAAAAAGTCTTTAGGTGTTGGGAAACTGGCTTTATTGGCAGACTGAGAGCTCAAGTTTTGTCATTGGCAAAAAAATATTACAAGTTGTTTTTCTTGAAATAAAAGGTTTCCTTCATTTATTTTCTGAAAGACATCTACTAACTACCTAAGTTTGACAAACTGTAGCTTGTTTGTTTGTTTGTTAAAAAATGACCAGTTCAATTGGCAACTCAGTGTCACACAAGCCCACTTCCACAAGACAACGCTTGATGTTTACTTAGTATTTCACTACATAAAATATTGAAAGAGTGTATCCTCAGGGTCAAATTGAATGAAATTAATAATTGATACTGCTTCAGAGAGCCCAGAGACATATGAAAAGATGCTCAGCATCACTAGCCATCATAGAGATGCAAATTAAAACCACAATGAGATACCACTTCACATCAGTGAGAATGGACATCATAAACAAATCAACAAACAAGTGCTGGCGAGGTTGTGGAGAAAAGGGAACCCTAGTGCACTGCTGGTGGGAATGCAGACTGGTGCAGCCACTGTGGAAAATGTTATGGAATTTCCTCAAAAAACTAAAAATGAAACTGCCTTTTGACTCAGCAATTCCACTGTTGGGATTATACCCTGAGAGCCCTGAAACACCAATCCAAAAGAACCTATGTACCCCAATGTTCATAGCAGGACAATTTATAATAAATCAAGTGCTGGAAGCAACCTAAGTGCCCATCAGTAAATGAATGGATCAAAAAACTATGGTACATTTACACAATGGAATTCTATGTGGCAGAGAGAAAGAAGGAGCTCCTAGTCTTTGAGACAGCATGGATGGAACTGGAGATCATTATGCTAAGTGAAATAAGATAGGAGGTGAGGGACAAATACCATGTGATCTCACCTTTAACTGGAACATAATCAACAAAAGAAAAAAGCAAGCAAAATATAACCAGAGACATTGAAATTAATAACTATCTGACAGTAACCAGAGGGGAGGAGAGAGGGGACAATGGGGGGAAGGGCTTTCAGGAACTACTATAAAGGACACACGGACAACATCAAGGGGGAGGGTGTAGGAAGCAAGGGAGGGAGGTGGGTTTGGCTGGGGTGGAGGGGAGTTGGGGGAAAACGCAGACAACTATAATTGAACAATAAAATAAAAAACATAATTTCTGCTGCTTCATAAAGAAGAGTATTTGGTGAACCTGGTAGTTTTTAAACAGTGAGTGTGTGGCTGGGAAGAATACAATGAAGAGTACAGACTGGCCCCACTGTCTTGTTCTGTGGTGTTTTCCACACCAGCAGTTTCCCTTACTATAATCTTTGCACCATGAGTGCAACTATCAACACAGTTGGGGAAAAAAACCAAATAATGTCTCAGCATTATTAAGAAAATCATTCTAAGGTTTCGTAGATTACACTTTGAGAAACACTAACCCAGTGAATCAATCAACTTGACCAGCTATCAATTCTGCAGTGTAGTTAAGCAGGCCGAGAACTGTTCAGTAATCTTGGAGAGGTAGGCAGGGAACAGAGTGTGGTGCAGGGCTTGTGTGCCAGAGTGAGGAGTCCAGATTTAATACAAAGCAGGATGGGAAACCACTGAGGTGTTTTTATCTAAGACAGTGACATGATTTGAGAGCATGTGGGATCAGGAACAGTAATGAGTTCTCCAGTTCAGCATAGAGTCAGGAGAATGTTTCATGTGAGCTTTCACTTCTGAGCGGAGAAAGGTCTTGAGTTGTGTCCACAATCTCAGTTGGCAGAGATAGCAATAGCTGGGAGAGGTGAGGACGGCAGGCTGGTGGGAGAAAGGATGGGACGGGCACTCCAGGGTACTGATACAACTGAGTGAAGAAAGAGAGAACACGTAGGGCCTATTCGGAGGACACAGTAAAAATTTCTTTTATAAATTTATAATTTACATCCTACAGACTAAAAAAAGGGGGGCAGGTTAGAGGCAGCTCTCAGTAGAAATACTGGAAATGAAAATAACAGATAGTTCCATTTTGCTGAAGCCCAGATTAAGAAGCCTAGCTCAGCAGCGTATGAAATCACTAAATACCATCCCGAGGCTTATGAGGGTTAATAGTAAACTTATCAGTAGCAGTTATTTCCAGAGGAAAAGTCTAAAAATCTGAATGCAGACTATATGTGTTATAGAATATTCTTTAATGTAACATCTCCCAAATTGTGACTTGGAGCTTCACTGACATTGATTTTGATAAGAATCTTGTCCTTTCAGTCCTGGACAGTGAGAAAAGGCAGAATGGATCAGTAGGCACTCCAGGCTGCTGGGTCATTTCAAGGGGTGTGGTGACCTTAACTGATTCTAACAATCTCAATTCATGATCCAGAATGACAGAAAAGCTGCTCTGAAACTGGGAATTACTAAAAACATAATGTAAACCCTAATGTAAATAATAAACTTTAGTTAATAAGAATGTACCAATATTGGATCAATAATTACAACAAATGTGCCACATTAATGCAAGATGTTAAAAATAGGGGAAACTGGGGTGAGGGGGGATACGAGAATGTGGGACCTGTATATTTTCTGCTCGATTTTTCTGTAAACCTAAAACTGCTCTTAAAAATAAAGTATATTAATTAATTAAACAAATGCACACAAAAGGATTTTTTATAAAGAGACCCTAGTACAGTAGTGTATGTAATGCAAACCTAAGCCTGCACAGGGGAAAACAGAAAATCCTTCCACTCACGCTTGTCCTGAAATTCAGAAGCAGGAAAAAGTAAAAAGCCATCAGCGTTTGAGAGCCCCGTCCTCTAACACCTTGGCCATACAAACCAGCTGGATTGTACAGTCTTCAGGAACCTTTCTGCACTCAGAATAAGTTCTGGCATTTCTCATGCACAGCCAAAGCTGAGAGCTTACTTCATGAGTTGAACTATGATGTATTTTTATAAAGGGTTAAAGATATTTTCCTATTCTCTTTAGCATTGTTTGATTCTTCTTCAATTTTATGTGAACAGAGACTCGATTTTTTTCTATGCAGTGCTAGAAGAGTAAACTAAGACTAGGTAGAAGGTATAGGAAAGCCAAGTTAAGGGCAGCATCAACAGGAACTTTCAATTATTTGGAACTTAAAACAATAAATTAGGTTTCCCTTTGATGCAGTGTCTGTCATTGAGAATATTTCATTGTTAAGAGAGGATTCATCACTGAACTAAGAACTGGAGTATGTGGAGGCCACAACCCCTTGCACACAGAGATCATGGCATTTTATTCCACAGAAGTATTTTCTAATCTTCAAAATGTATGATCAGTGGAGATCTGTAATTTATAAATAACTGTATGAAGCAGTTAATTATCCTCTCCAAAGATGATAAATAAATGATTGGCTTTGAATTCCCTCCTGTGTAAGCTACAGTGATATGCTAATAAAGGTCTAACAACTAGATCTCAGCTCTTTCAAACCTAGCGTTTAGACTGGGAAATATTCTTTCAGGTACAAACTGAGTCTCAATGAAGAAGTTGGTTCAATACTGAACTGCTTTACCGCCCATTGCCCATGCCAATTTTCATACTAAACTCAGGTATAGTGTCTCCTCCAGGAAGCTGTCTGTGAACACCCAGATAAGGCCCTCTACTCCTACAGCTCCTTGCATTTGTGATTCTCACCACCCTTATATTTATTTGTGAATGTGCATCTTCCCTACTGTAATGTGCCCATAAAGACTGGATTGAGTCTGTTTCACTCCGTTTCTACACTAGTAGAATGCCTGATAAATAGAAATTGCTTATTCAATATCTTAAAGAGACAGGGAGAAGGTTAGGATTGGTATAGGAAACAGAGAAGCCAAAGTTGAACATATGTACAACCAGCTGACATGAACTAAGGGAGGGGGGAGTGCTGGAGGGTGGGGTGGTACAGGAAGGAGGGGGAATAAAGGGGAGAAAATAATTGGGAAAACTGTAATAGCATAATCAATAAAATATACTTAAAAATCAGAAAACAAACAAGCAAAAAATGCCCAGTGAGGAACTGTGTGCTCTCTCTGGCTCTCCCACCACAGAGCTGTGTGACTTCGGGCCTTTTGCCTAACTTCTCTGAGTCTGCTTGTCTAAAATGGGATGCTTATATTTACACCTTAAATTCTTGGAGATTAGGATGCCTGAAACTTGGAAATAAAGCTAAAAATGACCGCATCACCTTCTGTTGTTGTTGTTTTGTACAGGGCATTGCCGAACAAACCTGCCCAGAGATCACCTCATTCTCAGTAAGTTTGTTTGATTTACTTGTTTCTATTGACTAGTGTCCAAACTTCATGAAGCTGGAGATTAACCAATAGAACTCTGATAAGTTGTAAATTATTTCCCTCTGGTCAAAAAACATAACCCCCCAATTTACAGCTTGATTACCTATAGGACCGTATCCAATTCCAAATATAACTTAGCAAACTTATTTTAGCATTCCTTTGCTGGCTCTCTATATAAATCCTTTATCCTCTAATGCTCTCTTAACCAGCTTTTCCCTCCTGCTGGTACTTTCAATAATGAGTTAAATAAATCTTTGATAAATGCTCATTATCAATTTGTATGTGAGTCACATTTTTAACTTTTTGAAAATGTACTTTTATTATATATAAAGGCTTGTCATGGGACTTGGCAGTTAAGTGCTACACAGTTAAGTGTTAGTCCTCATCACTTTCTCCAGAACCCAGTTTCTACATTTATAAAAAAGAAAAATTTGGCTGATGCTTAACAGCATCCAGCCTGCTGAATGATCTGGGACTTGGATGTGAACGAGATGTACTGAAGACAGGCAACCTTGGGCTGTAGGAGATGTGTTCTCGAGCTGTGAGGATACACACTACTGTATTTGCATAACTTATAACTGGGAAGGTTGTCGCAGGGAGACTCCACAGCCTCTCTCAGCAAAGTTTACTGCTTTGAAGGCTCCCAGCAGACAAAGCCATCAGCTGTTTTGCTGAGTTGGCTGCTGCCAAAAACAAGAGCAGTGAATCTGTGGGCGGGAGAAATGTGAGGGTATGTCAGGACATGCACTCCATTGACATGCTCCCATTTAGGAGTAAGGAAGTCATTCCTACACAAAGCTGCTTATTTCAAAAGACGAGCAGCTTTGAAGTTGGGTATGGAAATGCAGAGAAGAGCAGATAAGCTGGGTCAGCCTCCTGGGCCTCTGACATACAAGGATGAAGGGATAATAACACATTCAACACCCAGCATGGGTAGCTGAGAATCCTAGAGCAGAAATAGAAAGGGGGCAATGTAGGATGAGGCTTCTGGGAAGAGGAAGGTAAGTTCTCTCAGAGGGTAAAGATGACTAGAGTTCAGAGAAAACTACTCCTGGGAGCCAGGAAGTGCTGTGTTTGTGTGGGGGGCAGATGGCAACAGAGTGACCCGAGGCACCCCAAAACCGAGCAAGCCACAAGATGCAGGTGTGACCCACAGGCTGGGGATTCCAGTCTTTGCATCTCAGAGACTACTTCTTGGTAGTCTTTGATTTTAAAAATTAATAATAAGAGATTGGAGAAGGCTTTGCATCCTCCACTTCACTGAAACTCTTCATTTCCTTTGGTCCCCACAACCCTCACAATCTAATTGAGATTTTTAGTCCTAAGAAGCTCTTCTAGAAAACTATTTCTTGTCATTCATCTCCTAATGTTCCAACCATTCCCCACCCCAATACTGCCAATACTAAGCTCTGTTGAAAAATCTGGACTTTTGGTGAGGGTAAAGAAGAAGAGCTGCATCATTCTGGAACTAGTTGAAATTTTTTGGAGAAAGAAGAGGTTATCCAAAGGCAGGCCACAGAAAGAGAAGAACAGTGTGAGGGGGAAAAAGCATTTCCCCTTCTTGGTATTTCTGCACAAGGCAGACTAATGAAGCATCTCTAAAGTTTAACATGAGCACTTACTTTGCAAATTTCTGGAGCTTAATTTCATTCATCCGTCTATTCACTCACTCAATTATTAATTGAGCATCACTATATATCAAACAATGTTCTAGGCACAGAGGATTTAACAGTGATCTAAAAAGCAGAAAATCTTCCCATTTTGGAGCTACCATTCTAGTTGACCTTCACAATGCCCAATGGATGACTTCATGTCCATGTCTCAGAGTGTAACAAAAGAAGAGGTAAATTCTGACTCACAATTTTTTACACATTCATCCAAGGGGAAAATGTCTTCATGGATCAAATTTGACTACAAAGGATGACCAAGTTTCTTTTCTAGAAGAATATACAGACTTTGAAGAGCAGAGGTATTATGTTACCTGGAGGCCAAATCCTGGACAAGAGGAAAAATAGCCTCAGAAATGGTCTTTTGTACATTAGCATGGATTCTAGGAGTTTTGAATATACTCTAGACTATTATCTTCCTAATAATATCATCTGCCCCCAACTCCAGAACATTCCAGTGGTTTCAGAAAGAAAACAAAATGTTTGGCTTTCCTTAAACAAAGATGACTGAAGAGGCCAGTTGGAGCCCTGGGTGAACATTCTCATTGATTTGTGTTTCTGGTTTGTGTCCCAGGAAAAGGCTAACACTAGTTTCAAGCACAATCAGGAATGGTACACTCTTAAGTGTTTCCACCACCAAGAACTTCTATTTTTTTTCTCTATGGATCTAAGTTTTGAATGTTGTCTTCTTCTTAAAACTTTGTATTTATCAAGTAATAGTCTTTCCCTCCTAATGTTTACTAATCACAGGCAGAGTAAACTTGAAAGTTCAGATCAGCAGTACCTCTATATTGAATTGGTATAATTTCAGGTCTAATATTTGAGTTACCTTGGAATAACAAAGAGACAGAAAATAGAAACCTGAGCTCTAAAGCTGAATAGTAATATGGGGTTTGAATTCCAGCTCAGTGCTTATTAGTTGTATGACCACAACCAAAGTACTCAGCCTATTAAGCATGATTTTTAAGGTAGGCGAGGCACATTAAAAAAGATACATACACAAGGCCATTTATTAAAGTAATACTTATAATAGCAAATATCCATTATTTGGGGTTGGTTGAACAAACTGTTGTATCACCATACCATACAATGAAGTACTATATAATTATTAAAAAGTAGTGGAGAATAGCTTTAGATGCTGATGTGAAGTGACCTCCGGTGCATATTATTAATTAAAAAAATAAGTCAGAGAAATGTGTTTGAAATATTAGATAAATATCTACTCATATATTAGCATAGCGTTAGTTATTAATAAATAAGTATTTATAAAGAGGGGTGTCCTCAAAATGTTTTATGATGGGTTTTCTGTTCAACAATTTTTGAAGACCATGAATATAATGACTAAGTGTCTTCATTTTGGAATCCGATTACTTGAATTTGAATTCAAGATTTATTGCTCATTAGCTATGTGGCCTTGGGACAATAGTTTTGCTTCTCTATGGCTCAGTTTGTCAGTTTCTGAAATAGGCATATTAATAGTGTTTTCAAGACTAAGTGAGATAGTGTATGAAGTTTTAGCTCTGTCCTTGGCACATGGCAAGTATGCCAAAATGTTAGGTGCTATCATCATCACCTTCATCTTCATCATCATCCCTGTCATCATCCTTATCATGATGTGACACAGCTGTCTGGTACTACCATCCATGTTATGTCCTAAATAAGAAAATTCAAGTAACCTTCAATGTGTCTTTTTGAGAACCTCACAGTGGTGTAAGAAATTCCATATCTTATTTTGGGAGTTTATTAAAGACATGGCTGATCAACTAGGTCAGGTGTCCCTCAAGGCTCATTTGAATGGCATGGTTTCTACCACACACAGTCAACTCTGAAATAAGTGAAGGACAGAGCACAAAATACCTTTCCCTACTAGTTACCTTCCTTAATTTGTTTAAAAATACATGAATAAAAAATAAGAAGCTCTTGGAAGAAGTCAGATGGGACATGGTGCCAGCACTTGTCACCCTATGTTCTTTTCTCCAGCTTCCTCTCAGGTTCTGATCATCTGGCTGCATCATACAGTTTCTGTGTCCCGGGGCTTCCTTAAATGAGAACAAACTGAGTTAAGAGGAAGTTGAGATGAGCATACCTTTTACTGTGGGAACAGCTAGGAAGTCCATGACTCATGGAAAGTTACTCATTTCTCAATGTCCAGTTAAACAAGATTCATGTTTTCAATCCCTGCCTTTCTTTTCTTACATTTAGTAACATTTATTTACTCATTCAGAATCAAGAACATAAGTGCAAATATCCAGAGTCAATCACTAAGTCCATTAGGAACTATAGAGAAAGTAATACAAATTAAAGTTAACATGCTGGTACTTTTTCATTATCATACATGTGAACCAGCCTGTCAGTCTCACACAAAAGAGTACTGAATGTTTGTTTTTAATTTATTTATTCAATTATTTTAAGTTATACAAAACTGATTACCCTAAGTACAGGCGACAGTTTTTATTTTTATGCTATGTGTGTTGGAAAAACACTAAAACATTAGTCTACAATCCCTGTCTTTTAAAGACCTATCAGAATGGCTTGGACGACCCACAGAGATGCATTTGATCATTCTGCAAAGCTACTGCATGTGTACTTTAGTTCATGCTCTAGCTCCTGATTCAATGACATGACTTGTTGCTAAAGAGACTTTCCTACAGCCAGGGCCTCTCATAGATAACAAGGTTATTAGTGTGCTTTCAAGCAGATGACTTGTTTGTTTGAATAATCTGCATCTAGCTCCTCTGTGTGCTCATCCAGAAAGCTAATGAATACAGGCAAAATAAATCTCTTTTACAAAGAAAAGTGGATTTCACTCAGATATTTTTCCAAGAAGATTTTAAAGATAAATTCCACTGAACTTCAACTTTGAAAGACTAATGGTTTAGGGTATTTTTCACTGATCTTAAATAGAACTGCAGACAGGAAACAGAGCTTAAGTTGTAATATTGATCTGCTATGGCTACATATTCAATCTGGTACTTTGGGAGTCATTTCAATGATCAGAAGAAGGGTTCTCATTGATTTCTGCTGAGAGCAGGGACTAGCTTCTGAATGGTTGGTTTTACGGGGCAGAATGTTGTGGTTAAAAGCACAGGTTTTGGCTCCACATAAAACTGATAGAATGCTACAGTTTCTAGCTGTGTGATCTTGTGCAAATTAATAAAATCTATCAGCTTCTGGGAATAGCAACACCTACATTGTGGTTGTTATGAAGATTAAGTGAGATACTACATGAATGTACACTGCATAGCCAAAAATAAGCACTTATTTTATGCTATGATGAAGCTTTCACCAGCATCCTGATGATCATTATCATCACCAGCACATTAGTAAGATTCTCATGAAGTAATCTGGCACTTCGAAGTGGGAATAGAGACACTTTGGTCAAAGTTCCAGTTCCAACATTTTTCTGGATCTCTGGTATGCCAGAGCATTTGTTATGCAACTTTGGGTCCAATTTTCTTTTAGTGGTAGACTCAGCAAAATCTAATGCATAAATCTCTTAGAATTTGGAAGCAAATGTCAAGCCCATAAAAGAGAACCACAGAATATAAAAGTATATGCACATTTAGCTCTGAATCACTGTTAGTAATGAAGTTCTGGTATTGATGGCCATTGTTTCCTGGGTGTCCACTCTGAGCTAGACTTGGTATGAAGAGCTTTACTTGCGCTATCTCAGGGAATGTCTTGACAATGCTGAGAAGTAGGCACTGCCATTACAACTGAGGAAGCCAAGACAGAGAGACCAGAACCAGGTCAGCAGACTCCAAGTTGCAACCTAAAGCCAACGTTTTAAATAACCCCAATATATTCCCCCCACAAAAAGGGGAAGAGTACGTGAGTCCAAGCAGCAGAACCTCCAAAAAGCACTTACGCTGGAGATGAGATAATTGTTATTATTCTCTTTATTGTTCATAAACTCAATAGTATTTTCCTTAGACTCATTTGCCCCAAGGGTTGTTGTATTCTTTGAGCCTGAGCAGACATAAAGTGATAGCAAGGAAAATACACTGGCCAAAAAAAAGAAAAAAGGCAGCAACCAGTTCCACACTGAATGTGTCTCAGAGATACACAACAAAGGAAGCAATCCACATGAGACTATAAAAGAGATTAGGTTGGAGTTTTTCAGAAGTTTTATGTTTATTCTTAGATATAATTCCAAATAAAGCTATAAAAATATTGCCTGTGTAGTGTGAATGTGTGTGCAATGAGAATTGTAACAACTTTAAAGAAAGCAATAATTGTAATTAACATTTATGAAGCATCATTTTGTGCTAGGATCTGGGCTAATAACTATTTATTGAGGGCCTACTATGTTTTAGATACCATTCTGAGCTCTGTAGATAGTCTTTTGAATAAAACAGGCATAGTCCATGTGCTCAAGGAGTTTATTTTTTTTGTTTTATCTTGGATACACAACTACGAGCTTTATAAAAAAATCCTTACCCAAGGACATGCTTATTGATTTCAGAGAGGGAGAGAGAGAGCGAGAAACATCAAGTGAGAAACATCAAGTGAGAAACATCAATCAATTGCCTTTCCTACATGCCCTGACTGGAGACTGAACCTGCAAAGTAGGCATGTGTCCTGATGGGAATTGAACCTGTGACCTTTCAGTTTATGGGACAACATTCCAACCAAATGAGCCACACTAGCCAGAGTGAGTATAAGCTTTCTGGAAGTGAATTTGAAAACTTACATCTGAAGGCTTAAAATATTTTTTAAATTTGGCTGAACAGTTCCAATTTTATGAATTTATCCTATATAAGATTATGTCAATTTCTCCTACAATGACACTCATCACAAGGTTGTTTATGATAAATGAAACAAAATAGCACTGTAAATGTTGACCAACTGTGATGCAAATGGATACATTTTGACATTACCACACAATGGAATATTACTTTAGCCACTACAGATGATTTAGAATCTTATTACTTGGAAAAATGTTGATAATCTTGAAAAAGTGTATATGATTCATTTTTATAAATCACACAGAAAAATAAGAAGGCTACTTAATCACCAAACTTACAGTAGTATCTCTGACTGCTATAGGTGATTTAAATTTTTTATTGTATTTTCTAAATTCCTATAATGAACAGTACCACTGATAGAAAAAGAAATTACTTTATAAATGTTATAGCCCTGTTCATTTCTATTCCAGACAATTTGTTTCTGATTCTAATGTCTCTATGTATATCTTTGACAAAATGCAAAGAAAGAGAAGTAAAAAAATGTTATTTTCAGTACTCATTGTGTCATTCAGATAATTCAGTATGGGGAAAACCAACTCAATTCATATCAATTCAGTGAATACCACCATGCACTTAACACCAGCTCTAACTAACCCTAACTGCACATCACAGCTCCTCTTTGAGCCTTTGTTTACCCACTTGTAAAATGACAGGATTGGACAAAATGATTTTTAAGGATACTGTCAATAATCAAATGATTTCCTTACTCTGTTGACAATGACCGTGGACTTAAGACCCCTGGGCATCCGTGGAAGTCTGGTCCTTGACAAAGCCATGTGTGGAGAAAAGTCATAGTTGTGACTAGAAAGCACCAGAAACTGTTGGGTTTGCAGATGCACCTCCTATGGTTTTCAGAGTCTATTTAAAACACTTTCAATAAAGTGCTGGTGGTTTTAGAGTCACGACAATTCTGTGGTTTGTTATGCTAAAAACAGTGCATTTTTGTCTCAAGCACATGTATTGGATCCTAACTAAATATATTTATTAGTACTGTCTGTGCAATATTGCCATTTCAATCAAAGATTCACGTATTTGGTGTATAATTACAATAACCTAAGAGATGATGAGAAAAGACATTCTTTTTCAAGCCAATGAACTAAGATATGAATGTATTTGGGACTCTTATAATATTTTTATACTAACTGAATATTCTGTAGCATTGCAGTCCAAATAGGACTTTTTGTGATGATAGCAGTGTTACATCTCTGCCTTTCCAATATAAGGACAATAGTCACATGTGGCTATTTAAGAGCTGAAATGTGACTAGTGTGAATGAGAAACTGACTTTTAATTGTAATCATTTTAAATCTAAAGAGCTACCTGTAGCTACTTGGTAACTGCCAATTTGTAGTTCTTAATTCCTTTACCTTTGGGGATGTAAAGTACAGGGAAGGGAATGCAGTCAATAATATTCTGACAGCTATTTATGGTGCCATGTGGGTACTAGACTTATTGAGAGGATCACTTTGTAAGTTATATAAATGTTTAACCAACATGCTATACACCTGAAACTAATGTAATATTGAATGTCAACTATAACTTAAAAATTAATAACTTAAAAAAGAAATAGCTACAGTGGTTTGTGGCTTCCTCACTGGACAGCACAGGTTAAAGCTCCGTAATGAAAAGTATGTGTGGTCCATGGACCAATAACATGATCTAGGAGTCTGTTAGAAATGCAGAATCTCATTTCCTATGTGGAACCTGCTGAACCAGAATCTGCACTTTCACAAGATCCCCATGCAACTCATATGCAAAATAACACATGAGAAGCACCACTCTAGAGACATCTGTTCAACTTTCCGTCACATTCCATTAGTCGATCAAGGAACCAACTGATCTTTCAGTCAGCTAGTTACAACTGGTGTGTCATCAAGTGGCAGCAGTGTCTGTCCATAGCACCAGGCACTGGATTAGGCACAGCTGGAAAGTGCAAGAAGTAGCATTTGAACTCAGGGAGTCAGACTCGACTCCATGTGTTAACCATTGTGTTATGAGTAGCTTGACACAGTCAGTCACTGACATAAGTGATCATTGAGATTAGTTTTTATTGCTATTGCATTTTTGTTGAACAATAATGAAAAATATGATGGGAAAACCTTCCGTTCTGGTTCCCCGGCCATCTCCGCAGCTGTGCTTGGTAGGGGTCCATCCTGCACCTAAGGCAGGAAGATGGTGACTACTAAGAAGATGAAAAAGTCACTGGAGTTGATCAACTCTAGGCTCCAACTTGTTATGAAAAGTGGCAGGTACATGCTGGAGTACAAGGAGACTCAGAAGATGATCAGACAAGGCAAAGCCAAACTGGACATCCTCGCCTACAGCTGTCCCGCCCTGAGGAGATCTGAAACAGAAAACTACGCTATGTTGGCCAAGACTGGTGTCCATCACTGCTGTGGTGATAATATTGAATTGGGCCCAGCGTGTGGAAAATACTACAGAGCATACTCTGTAGTATGCACACTGGCTACAATTGATCAGGTGATTCTGGTATCATTAGAAGCATGCCAATACAGACTGATGAAAAGGAAATCATGCAAAATTTTTCTTTAATAAAACTGGCCAGAGCTTAGTTTAAAAACTGAAAGGAAAAAAAAAAAGAAAGAAAAATAGAGCTGATATCATTTCCAGTGTCCTTTATACCACTACCTGTGGCTCCCTAGGGCCCTGCTGATACATTTTTTGTGGGTTAGAAAACGTGGGGTGTGTATTTACAAAGCAGGGGCAAGGTGGTAAAGATTTCAAGAGCCCTTCCTAATGAATGTTCTAGTCTCAGTAGTTCAGGTGAAGAAATTTCAAGAATCTATCTTCCTTTTCTTGCACATTGGTTTGTCGGATATGGCTGCTGATACTTAGCCTGTGGGAGGCTCTCCTTCCGACCTTTATCTCCCAGCCATGACCTCCTGGGCTCAAAGGGGTCCTTTCTCTGCAGGTGTCTGAGTCTTGTGCCTCAGTTATCCACAGCCACACCCATTTCTATTTATTTACTCCTCACCCAATGATATGTTTATTGATTTTAGAGAAAGAGGGAGAGAGAGAAACATCTATGTGAGAAACAGCAATTGTTGCCTCCTATGTGTCCCAACTGGGGGGTCAAAGCCACAACCTTTTGGTGTAAGGGATGACGATCCAACCAACTGAGCCACTTGGCCAGTGCACCACTTTCATTTTTAGTGACCAACTTCTTCCTGAACTCAGGCCCTTAATTGCCCAACCTCACTTCTATATAATAATGACAGACCTTCTCTTCCTCAAAATCTTGAACATTGCCCTACCTCAGTACCTTTGCATGCACTAGAATACTCTCTCACCAGCTCTTAGCAAGGTTAGCTCCCCTGCTCATCCTTGAGTTATCATCTCCAAATTTTCTCAAAGAGGTCTACTCAGACCATGTAATCTAAATCTTTCCCCTACCACCCTCTTATCACCTTAGCATTGTTTATTTCTTCATAGAACTTACCATTTTTTGTTTTTTTGTTTGTTTGTTTGTTTGTTTTTGGTAAAAATGTTGGCCTATGCCCTAGAAGTAAGCTCTGTGAAGTAGGATCCTTATTTATCTTGTTCATCCCTGCACTTCCTATGCTAACACGTGGGTGCTCAATAAACACTGATTCAACACGTACATTTTCTCATCTTTGTGTTAGCTGTATGCCTCAGTATTGTCTTTTTGTGTCCTAGAGTTGTATTTTTAAGGTCTTTCCTGCCTCATGGGCCCTCATGCATACATTTATTCATTCAACAAATGTTTGTTGGGTGCCCACAAATTGCCAGACATCAGGGCATATAGATAAATAAAACACATTTTGGTCCTTGTGGAACTTTTTGTCTATTGGGCAAGACAGATCTGGGTACATGGTTTCAATAGAGGTTCTGTTTACCACTGATATTATGGAGCGCAGAGGAGTGCTTAGCATAACCTGTATGGTGGGGGAGATTCCCTGCAAGACACAAAGATGAGATGCTTTTTGAAAAAACAAATAGTAGACAGTTGAAAGAAAGTTGGGACAGGCATTGAGGTAGCAGAAATAGCATAAACAAGGGTACAGAAATCACTATTGGGGGTGGGGGTTACTCTTAAGTGATTAAGTGCAAGGCAAGAATGGCATTGGCTACATAATAGATGGTCATGTTTCACACAGTGAAAAGCCTGAACTTGTTGACCCTGTAAGATAAGGGGTGCTATACAAGGTTTTGTTCAGGAAAGTGAAATCTCCAGGGAAGATACTAAGTTCTTTCGCTTTTAAGAAGCAATCTCAGAGTTTTCTGTCCTTGAGCTCCTGAATAGCAGCAGGTTGCATCTGGTCAAGTTAAGAAAAGGAGTGATGAAGTCCATGAAGGAGTTAAATGAGAAAACAAATGCTGTGTTTAAAAGCTATTACTTTTTTTTTTCTGCAGAAGGCATGCAGCAGAGCGTCTAGGCATGGGTATAATTGCAACTCTTTTATATATTGCCATCATTTGCTCAAACTAAAAGAAATGATTTCACTCTGATTGGAAACCATTTCTGATTCAACTTAAATGACCTGCAGAAATTTTTTATAACCATTCAGAATCAGCATATTTGAGAATAAGCTAGACTGCTTCACAAACTGTATGCTTTAGTGCTGAAGAAAAAAATAAAATTTAAATAAATGTAGGGAATCCTGGAATCAAAAAGATGTATAACAGAATTTCTCTGGATAAACAATCCATTCCTAGGGAAAACATTAGTTCCCATTAATTTAGATTTTAGTAATCACCTACTAATTAACTATCCTGGGATATTTCTAAGCTTAACTCATTATTTTTCTTAAAACAATAAGTATGCTTATATTTACAATTTCATCAATCACATAATTCTTCCTTTATTTTAAGAGAAAAATATAAGTAAGATGGGGTGAGAAATACTGTGGGGAAATTAATGTGTGGAGTTCATCATCTGTACAATTCAATTCAAAAGTTTTTCTCCTGGAAAAGAAATATTTGAAGTACTGAGTTTTTCTGCAGGGAATGTCCAAGAAATTGACTTTTAACTCCACATTTAACCTCTTTGTTTTGTTCTTTCTTATATAGTATGTATACAAACTGTGTCCCATGGCTACGTTTGATTTCCTTATGGATAAGGGTCATGTTCGTGGCTTCTATGTGACTATCTAACATCCAGCTCTTTGCATGTAGTAGATGCTCAAAAAAATTTAATGAATAATGAATGAATAAGTCAATCAACTCTCATTTCACTTTTCCTCCTGCCTTTTATAGAAGATAGATATTGCTTTGAAGGCAAATTTAAAAGTTTTTCTGAAAGTTACTTGTAACAAAAGAATCTTTGGGGACTGAAAAATGAATATATATATGTATATATCCCTTTTATCTGTGTTTGTATATACATCAACATCAGGAAGATATACAAGCAAAACTTAATGTTTACATTCATTCATTTATTCAGTAATTACTGAGCAAATAATGTGTTTCTGGCACTATTCTTGAGACTTTAAATACAAAAGTGGGCAAGAAAGACCATAAGATAGATAATATACAAGTAAGTTTTAAATAAATTAAACATTTTAGATTGATATAAGTGAAATAAAGAACTTAAACAGGGGTATCAAATCTCTATTCATTTTTTTAAAGCTCAGTCCACATGTTACCGAAGTGAAGCTTCCCCCAATGTCCCTGGGATGTGTTAGATACTTTTTCCTACATTCTCCTGTTAGACTTTCTATATAGGTCTTTTGTAGGATGAATACATCTGTATTCTAATAACAGGCTTGTATTTATACCAAACCAGGAACAAAGATCTCACACGAGGTAGACAGTCTAAAAGAATTTGTTGAATGAATGAATTACCTGATCTTAAAGTACAGGAATCTCCAGGTGCTAATGGAGAATTCACTGCCATGAGTCTCTCTAGACATCATAAGACATTTGGCATTAACCCCGCCAGCCACTGCTAGCCTTACCCTATGGATAAAACTGCTTACCCAAGTTTTGGCTGCTTATCGTTCTCTGGTATCGTGTTGTAATGGTCCCTCTCTGCAGAGCCCACGTGAGTAGTATGTCTCTAAATGGCCCATATTCTCCAGGAGAGGAGTAGTACTTCACAGATATTACACCCTTATTGACAACAATCACCTCTGTGTTTTGACAGGCTATTCATTTCTTAAATGGATGTTTAAAGCATCAGATAAGGGGGCTAGGTGCCCAGAGTTAACTCAGGTCTCTCGCTTTTGTAACTGAGGGTTCATCTGTCCAGTGTTGGCTGGAGAACCTGCTGGTGAAGTGCTCCATCTCTGGACGGTTTCCTATGTTCAGACCTGGGCTCTGTTGTCTCCTCTCCCAATAAGTTCACTTGTGAAACACTCACCCTTGACATCTTGGTAAGAAAAAAAGAGTATACCTCTATAGACCCAATCTAAATTCCTTCTTTTATATAGCAACTTGTTTCTTCTATGGCAAATATTCAGGTGCAGGTATAATTGTAAAGCAGTGGAATAATGTTAGGAATAGGGGCACAGATTCCAGAGTCAAATAGAACTGTTAAGTGTTGGGCCTGCCACTTTCTGCATATATGACCCTGGGTAAGTTGCTAAACCTCTTAGAGTCTTGACTATGTTTAGGTATAAATGTGAATAATACTGTCTACTTTTAGGATTGTATTGAGGGTCAAATGAGACTATGTATATAAAGGGCTTGACTCGATGTCTGGGAAATAGGAGCTCAATAAATGTTACCCACCACCACCATTATTTTTGGGAAGTAACTCCTCGTGGTGTTTCTACAATTCTCCAGACAGCTTTTGTTCTTGACTATCCTTTCAAGCATGTTTATGTTTTGGAAGATAGAAGTAAGGTTTCTTCTCAGGGCAGAGGAAAAACTTGTTTCCTGGTGAGGATAATAAAGAGACTGTCTCCCTGCAGGAGAAAAATTGGGCAGACTTGCTAGCAGCAATGTTTGGTATTTCCTAAACTCAGGGTGCCTCAACTACAACACAGACCCATTGAATAATCAGTATCTATCAGGATACCTCCATGTCACCCCCATGAGACTTGGGAACCAAGAGGAACTTGTGTCAACAGGAAGCACATGCCCCATGCTGTGTCATGAGTAAGAAAGTCCTTCTTCATTGATACAAGAGTTTTGTGTCATCTGCCAGCATGTATGAATGAATCTCTGGCAAGTTAACTTATTAGCTTGCAAGTAGAGTAAAATCTCAGACCCTTCATAGCTCTTGACAATCACCCTTCTCCTCATCATCAACAACATTCTTTTCAGTGAAAAAATGTTGAAATAAAATGTTAAGGTTTTATCCAAAGTGAAACTGCTTAGAAGATTCAGGGGTGCCTTTCCCTTAGAAGGCACTAATGACTTACTTTAATGTACATAGCATGGCTAATTTACTATACTTTCACTCAGAATCATGTAGAAAAACAAAAATTATATTAACTGAGAAGATGCTTAAATACCAGCTAAATTTGAGTGTGCTTACTGGACACGAGTTAACCTAATTAAATATAGAATTACATTAAAGTTATAAATTGCAGTTTTGCATATTCCTTATTAATGCAAATGGTTCATTTATTATTGCTTGTTTTGAAGGCTGAAGAGTTCCAAACAGCCATTTGTGCAAGTTGGTGTATATATTGTACTGCCATGATCTTGCTGAATGTGTTTCTTGATATCCTTTTTATCTATGTCATTTTAGTTAAATGATTCGGAATAAACCAGAAAAACAACAACAAAAAGATTAAGATATCGCTCCCAGAAAACTCATTTCTTGATGTCTTGGTAATAAAACAGTTTTACAACAAGAGCTCCCACTTTCATTTTCCTTCATTTTTTTTATACAAAGTTCTTTATTTATTTCCCTGTCAGGGGGAGCACACGTGCTAGCTATATTTGTTAAGGTGGCAGGCTGGGCTAGCAGATAAGGATGGAATAGAACAAGTTAAATGGTCCTTGGTCCAGGTCCTAGATCCATTTCTATGACTAACCTTGAACTTTGAATCTCAATTTCCTCATCTGTAAGATGACATTAACCAGAGGGGAGAGGGGAGGGAATTTCAGGGGAAAAAGGGAAGGGATTATAGGAACAAGTATAAAGGACACATGGACAAAAACTAAGGGAGGTGGAAATGGGAGGGAGGTGGGGAGCTCTGGGGGGTGGACTGGGATGGGAGTAAAAGACAGAAAACTGTACTTGAATAACAATTAAAATAAAATTTAAAAAAATGACATTATAGCACATATCTCTAAGATTTTCTTAGAGGTCTGAGAGAGAGTGCCTCATTAACACTATTTAAATGCATGCTTATAAAATTAAAAAATATAATCTGTATAGTAAATGCTGAAAAATGCAAGATTTTTTGGCAGAGATATAGTGCTAAATTAAAAATAATTCCTACTAAAAACTGCTCTTTGGCTCTATGACTCTTACTTACTCTGAAAGATTAAAGAAGAAGTAAATGCATAGAATTTATATTTATTTGCTACAGGGATGACTTCAAAGATATTGTCTACCATATTGTTTGGGGGGGCCTCAATGGAGACTGGGGTAAAACATCTCTTGCATGCCTAACTTCCAGGATAATCTTGTCTTAAGAGGAACTTCTATGCTTTTACTTCATTAACACTATCAATCCTCTAATTTTCTTGTTTTGCTATGAACACCAGGAAGCTCTGTGAAATCTGTGGTTCAGTGATTAAAGCTAGCTGTTACAACTTTATAATATGAACCATACACAGTAATGGCAACTACTATTTATTTAGCACAACAATGTGCCAGTGATTTTCATAAATCATCTTTACTCCTCACACTGATCCCATGAGGTGGGTGTCACTACCCCATTTCACCGATAAGAAAACAGATTCAGACAAATGAAACAATTTGTTTAGGGCTACATAGAATGTGAAGCTGAGAGTTGAATGCAGCTAGCTAGTTCAGATCTCAAAATTTATGTTCTTTCCAATATGTCACAGAACTTCTAGTTTTGATCATCTTTCTTGTCTACATGTTTCTGGATTCTGATTTTTTCTCTTTATAATTATTTGTTTTGTTGAACACAATCCTGTACATATCACTCTTCTATCTCACTGTGTTTGTGTTGACATATTATTTTATGGTTTCTGCCCTGTATGATTTTCATAAAGACAAAGAATCAGATGGGAAAACTTGCCTTCCAAAGCTGAGCTAAAGAGCAAAAATCTATTCTGCATAGGCAAATAATACCGTATTTTGCCATGTATAATGCTCATGTATGTTTTCTGGATTTACACTTTTAATGCATAAGCATAAATAAAGAACTAAAAACATTTATATAGATACTGAATTAGTACTGCCCATGTATAATGCACATCCTTATTTTCCCCTCAGAAAATTTGGGCAAAAACTGCACATTATAATGGCAAAATATGGTGTATATGAATGAAAATTAAACATGAATTCACCACAGGACATACGAATTTTGATTATAACCTAGTATTGTGCAATGTGGGCAGCTGCCAGTGATGCCAGGTTAAAACACATATGTACATTTGTGCATACAAACATACATACCTGTAAGATACACACTGCTGGGCCTCTTGAGATAAAGTCAGCTTGTCTACTGGGCCTTTCAACATACTGTACTCCCTGCCTGGAGCGCTCTCCTCATCTACGCCTTCTCCATCTGTTTCACATCTACTCGTTCCTCATATCCCTGAACAGCCTTCGTACCCACTGAGCAATTTTCTACTTCCCCCAATCCAAAACTAGTTCAGATCTCTTTAATCTTCCTAATAGGTACTGAACACCCCTTCAAAGTGATGGTCACAGTTGTCATTAGACCTTTATTTGTATGATTCTTTGGTTTCTTTTTCCTCTACTATATTTTAAACTCCATGGGGACAGAGAAGGTGTGATATACACCAAATACATTTTCATGGACTGAGTCGGCAAAACTTTGGCTGATGGAATTTGATGGTGGTAGAAGTAGAATCCTGAGTGTGGGGGGGGGGGCAGTTAAAATGAAGAGAGCTCAAAACACCCTCTTGACATCTTAGATGTTGAATGAATAAACAAACATTTATGAACATTTATTAAGTGACACAGTATATTAGTCACCTTCACACTTTTCAAATCAAGAATCTGAAACTAGCTCACTATGCTATGTAATTTTTTTCTAAAAGTCATAGCCATCCTTTTCTGTCCCACTATTCTCTCATTCAGAGTGATGCACTGTTCTGTCTCCCAAAACTATGTCATCACCCGCCGAGACCCCGAACTGCTAAGACGCACTAGTTCTGACTCAGAGGTGGTACTTCCTCAGGGTCATTGGATAGAGCTGTGGACTTCTGAGATGAGCAGGAAGTACTTACCCCTGAGAGGGCTGTAAGGCAGAAAACACTGGCCTGCTCCTTAACCTGCCTGCTCTTGCACAACCCCACTCTTCTACCTTCAAGATCTATTTCAGCCGGCAAAGATGGAGGTGTAGGTGGAAACACTGTACCTCCTCTCACAACCAAGATTAAGGACAACAAATATTTACAAACAATAACACAACCAGAACACAGAAAATTGAACTATGGAAGTCTGACAACCATTCAACCAGACCGGTAAGAGAGGCGGAGTCTGCAGCTAGAGGAGAGGGAACACGGCAGGAAAACGCGGTGGCTGGGAGTGCCAGGGAGCATAGGTGGTGTGGAGCTTGCAGACCTCAGACA
>PVKM010020019.1:0-23688 GCA_004027735.1 Carollia perspicillata | reverse complement strand
AAGCTAAGCTGAAAATGATGCAAAGTGCATGACTTTATTTTTGTAACAGTTGTGAAATAACATGATTATAGAGAAGAAATTATCATGGTTGCCCAGTGTTAGGGATGGGGTGAGAGAGGATACGTGTGGCTATGAACTGGTAATACAAGTGAGACTGTGATGATGTACAGTTGGATATCTTGATTGTGGTGGTTGTACACATGTAATAAAAATATACATACGAACACACAAGTACCAGTAAATTGGTAAAATCTGAATCAGCATGGTGTATTACATTATTATGATTTTATCTGTTTTGATATTGTATGGGTATATATTATATCAAATATTAACATAGGGGAGGCTGAGTGAAGGTTATGCATTATTTTCCTATATATGTCTTTGTGATGTCCCAGGAACCTATAGTTATTGTAAAAATAATTAAAAAGAAAATGAACAGATATTCCTATAGAAAGCTTCAGGCTTTAGAACCATAGTTTTTATCTTAAATGGTGTACCTAAACCTATCAAGGACTTCACAACTGTTTCAGTACCAACCAGGATATATCTACAGTTCTGACCTGATGATAGACAAAAGGATATGGAAAACTCCTGACACTAGCAATTCTCATTGAACTCTCATTTAATATTGTGGAGACTAGCATTGCACTTCAGGTCTGTGAGTGCTCGGCTTGCCTACTGGGAAAGCAGTAGCTAAGAACATGCTGCAGCATGAATTCTTGAAGCCTCATTACCCAGATCCATACTCCCTCCCTTCCAGTTACTTCTTCACTTGGCCCTTCAACACACGGTATCTTTGCATCTCAAGTATATAAAAGGGAGTATAGAGTTGAACTTATCAGGTGCTTTGAGGAAGACTGAGGGAATGCACAAAGGACTCCCCAGTACCTTTATGTGCAATGTCCTGTGGACCTATAAGTGCTTTTAAATAAACATCCAGAAAAACCCATATTCGCCAGTAGAAAGTATCTTAAATGTTAATGTTAAAAATTTTGATCAAATGGAACTGGATTTTAATCTAGGCAGGGCATGGGTGGGATGGGGTTGGGGCTACAACTCAGATCTCAATTGATTAATTTCTATTTATAAATCTTTCTAAAGCTCAGTTCCAAAATTTCTAAATAAAAAATAGTTATATCTACTTCAGAGTATTGATTTAAGGTTTAGTGATATAATACATATAAAACATATACATCATCCCTGTGACATTGTGTTAAATTGAAGTTCCTATAAATGTATTTACTAGGCTTTAAGGCCTCTTGCATAAGGCAGGGGTCATAATGTTTTTTCTTTAAAGACTGTTCAGTAAATACTTTAGGCTTTGTAGGCCATGAGGTCTCTGAAGCAGCTACTTGATTTGACTATTGTGAAGCAAAACAGCTATAGACAAGATGTAAGTGAGTTAGTGCGACTATTGTTCTAATAAACTTTATGTATGGGCATTTGTCTTGCTGGTCTTACAAAAAAGATGTTAACCTAAAAATAAAAAGCCAAAATGAACATCAACAAGAACTTATTTGAGGTTAAAAAGAATAGCTGTGGTAGAAGCACCAATTCAGGTAGAAATTCAGATAATGTTTTTATTAGGAAACAAAGAGAAGACTTTTTTATGATAAAGGGAAGGGGAACAATTATGTCAATAGAAGTAAGGCATTTCTATTGGTGCAGATAATCTAACAGTGATGCTAACAGGATGGCAGCTCAGACTCAATTTTAATGTAGCTTCATTTACATTATTCTTTATGAAAAGGTTGTGTGAATCAGAAAAGTTGGAGGGTGGAGGAAAAATTTTTAAAAATATTTATTTCTTTAGAGAGAGGGAAAGGAAGAGAGAAAGAGAGAGAGAAACATCCATGTGTGGTTGCTCTTCACATACCCCCTACTGGGGACCTGGCCTGCAACCAAGGCATGTGCCCTGACTAGGAATCAAACAGGTGACCCTTTGCTTTGCAGTCCAGTGCTCAATCCACTGAGCCACACCAGCAGAAGGTGTGATTTGAATATAAATAAAACCAATATACTTAAAATAAAACAATATATGAATCCAGCCATTTTCCTGTCCCAGACTCTGAATATGTCTGATAACTGCTTTGTTCTATTCTCTGTGTTTTTAGTATACCAGGAGAAAGCACAGAAGCATCAGAGGTTGTAGTCTGTTGGGAAAGGCAGTCATAAGCCCTGCACGGTCACATAAGAGTGGCCATGAGCCTTTATTTCCTTTGGAAGGAAAAAGAATCCTCAAAACTTATGCTAAGTCAGTTTAGCAAGAATCCCCACCACTGACATTTGATCACATTCCTCATACCCAACTCTTGGTATCTGAACTTCCTGGCATACCTTCAGCAACACTCTTGTGAAATTGTTTTAGTCAGAATCTCTCCTTATACCTGATGTTTCCTTTTAGTAATTTTCTATCTACTGACCCCCACCCTTCTCCTTAGCTGTAAATCCCTTGTTCATACCGTATTTGGAATTGAGCACAGTTCTATACTGAAGCCTGTTACTTCCAATTGCAGTAGTTCCTGAATAAAGTCTGTTTTTACCACTTTATCTACTGATTGACTTTGGTTTTTCTTTGACAAACTCTTGTTACTCTGAAAAGGGTTCTTTAATGACTTCTTTGAACATTGCAGTTCTGTTCGACAAAAAAATGCATCTTTCCCTTCCCCGACTTTAGGACTTTGAAAGAGTCCAAATTGAGTCACATTTAATTCATTTATTTATTTATTCTTCAATAATTATTTGTTCCAAATTTTCCATGTTGCAGACATGGTTATAGGAACTAGAGACACAGCAATAAAAAAAATTCAGTGAAACATCCACCCTCATCCTTTAAGTATTCATTTACTAGGGTAGAGAAATATAAACAGACATTATAGATTCTGTTAGGTCTTATAGATAAAAACTAAGGAACTATTTATTTATAAAAGATACAAAGTATTATAGAAGTGTTATAAAAGCATCAGAATGTATTGTCTGGGGAGGTATCATTCAAATAAAAAAGGAGAGTCACTAGGTTATCTATAAAACAGTGATTGACCAGACCCTGGGGCAAAAAAATTCTTATCTTGATTGAGAAAGAGCAAGTCTGGTCTGACTAGAAGGACTATGTCAAGTATAGAATTAGTACTACAGTGTGGTGGGAAATGTATTTATTTTGGGGACTGAATAAGTCGTAGAAATATCCTTGGATCTTCTTTTTTCTAAGAGTGGTAAAATACCCTTGGAAAGCATTGAACATGGGAGTGATCTGCTCTGGTGAACAGCTCTAAAAGATCACGTTGGCTGATGTTTGGGAAAAATATGAAGAAAGACTAATTAGGTAGTTATTTCAGCAAACCAGGTGAGAGATAATGATGGTTTAGAAGTGTTAAGAAGTTATAAGAAAATAAATTGGTATTTTTGTGTGACTTTTAAAAATAATTTGTGATAGGTATTGTTGGTTTCAGAGATAGATTGAATTCTCATTATAGTAATAGTTCAAACGTTAAGTGTTAGAATATTTTTCCCTATTTGACAATTTTCTTGAGCATGTTCATAGAAAATATAATAATAATATGTTAGGTTTTTATCTTCCCTTTACTACTGTATAAGATTTCCTCTCTCTCTGTATGTGTATATGCCATGTTATATTTAATATCACATTATATTTAATATTACATCATATTTCCATGTGTCAAATAGCTGGAGTTACTACATCTCCACCAAGTGCAGTCTCCCATTTGCAAATTACCTTGAGAAATTAGTCTTATTAAAATAATAATCACACCTGCATTTGGCTAATTTAAAATGTAATTGCCCATTTCAGCCATAATTACCCACTTGGTTCTATTTTTCAGGCACAATTTCATTGTCATGAGAAACAAACAAATAAAAAAATCTGTCATCGTTGCTCCTTTTACAATTTTCCTAGTAATGATCCTGAACATACTTTCTTCATTTGAATACTTTGACAAAGTACTTACTATATCCTTGGGAATTTCTTGAGCTGGTGCAGGGAAATAATTTCACTATGTGGGGAGATTTTTAAATGTTTTCTAAATAGCTATAGTCCAATTAAGAGCACCTTATTTAGGCTGTTACATTTTGAGTACAAAAATTCATAAAACTTTCAATTCTGAAAATATCAGAATTATCTACAAAACTAAATAAAACTGTCTGGTAATATAGTTCTTGAATTTTAAAAGCCTTAATTGATTACCGATTAGAAACATGAATTCATAAATGGAAAGAGATATTCGAGTCACTTTAATGAGAGCTCCTCTGACACACTGAAAAGTTAACAGTATAATATTAGATTTAACTAAATTATTATTTATTTAAAATAATAATTAATTTTAACCAAAAATAAGATGTTATAGAGTGAATCTTTAATTTTTCTATTAAAAAAAGTCAAACTAGTTGAGTCAGAATTTTTAGGTTAAAATACTAGATTCTGCTTTTTTTTCAATTTTAATCCTAATCATGTTTAATTGGTTTATCATTAATATCATTTTAATTTGTGAAATATTAAAAGAAGCATAATATGTGGATTATATTTCTTTGGTTTTGGTGGAAATGAAGAACTTGAGCTTGAAAAGGCCTGTGTAGGCTTTCTTCAAGCAATTATGCTTAAATGCAGCATAATAAACAAAAAAGGACATAATTGTGCTTGTTAAATGCTGTCCCCATTTAACTATCAAAGAAAAAGTAGAAAAAGAAAAAGAAGTATTGTCAGCCATGGAGATACTTTCAGACAATTACAATAATCTGCATTACAATCTCTCCTATGAAAAAGAGGACTGTTGCTCACAGGCAGCAGCAGTTAAATGAAAACCACTCAAATTTGATGCCTTAAATGTGAACATCTGTTTCTATCGTTAAAGCCATCAGAGTGCTGTTAATTGGTTGTCTTCATCTATTTTCAGTACCTGTAAATATATACTTAGGATCTAGAAAAGTAACTCCCATTATTTAAATAATTTCAGCATCTAATGACACTGCCTGTATTATACTTGAATGTAAGTCGTCACTTCTTGCTCACACACATGCACATAATATACAAAATCTGTTCCCCATGTAACATTCCCTCATTTCCCACATTCATTAGTATTTCTCATATATATACACATATATTATAATATGAACACATATACAACACAGAAAAACCTTCACTGACATACATATGTACATATACATTTATGTAGTAAAAGAAAAGTACTTATCTGAGTAACCATAGATTGAAAATTATTATAATTTAACTCATTAAAAATATATTAAATTCCTAGATAAATAGCCAAGGATTCTTGAATATAGACCTTTTTTCTTTCTCTCTTAGTAGCTGATAGGTAAATAATAGGTATTACATAAATATATACATGTACATAGACAAAGAATTCACAATTCTTTGAGTTTGAATTTTGAATATAAAAATAATGTAAACTCAGATGTTTTAAAGATGTATAAACAATGTTCATAAGTTTCCCTTGTGTCAGTAGTATATATTTTACATTGTTGTTGGTATAGCATACTTTCCAAAATAGCAGGAAAATGACACAGGGTTGTTTATGGAGTTGGTCTAGGAATAAAAGAGGGAAAGATGTGTATTAGAAAGAGTGTTATAATACAAGAAAGGAGAAAAGAGGCTTAAAGTGATATTGAAATAAGGATTTCTAATATTTGGAATTTGAGAATTTTCCCTTTAGAGTTTTTACTAATTTGACTCAGCTCTCAAAAACTAATAGTTGTTCAGTTTTTTCAATATTCACAGTTATTGGGATATGAAGGCTATAGCCTACATGGAGGATTACATAGCAGTAATATGACTGAAATGAACCACCTACATAGGAGTAACATGCAGTCTGGGAAAAATAACCCAAGAGGTTTTTACTATATTAATCACCTTTGTTTGACAGGACAAACACCTTTCTTTCCTTATAAATAATGCCTAAATCTAACAAAATGCAACAACAACATGTAGAATTGACACCACCTCCAATGAAACTCAAGTACACGAGGAGCTGTTCAACCTGAGGATTTGCTAAAGAGACACTGTTATCTAACTTCAAAATCTTTAAGTTATATCCATTTTATTCTGTATTCTTTGCTATTCTGAGATCTGGACAAAATAGTTCATATAAGATCACAATAAGTACATTTTTTTATTGTTTTTGCTACTACAGTTGCCCCAATTTTTCTCCCTTTGCCCCCCTCCCCCTACCCCACCCCATTTTCATAGTCAATCCCACACCATTGTTAAGTACAATCTTTACCAAGGTGTCTGTCTTTCAGTATTCTTATTACTAATCTTCTCAATCTGGATGACAAACAATTTGAGATGTAAAACAGAGGAATAAAGACTGAGGCCAAAATATGGTCTTTATTACTAATAAGATATGAACTAGCTGACAAGGTGACTCTAAGTCTCCTTGTCAAAATCTTAACATAGGTCCTTGATATCACACTCCCAGGGATTTTATCAAAGAAGGAGACAGGTTTCCCCCCATAGAAGAGACTCCTAGATAAATATAACTCTGGATAAGGGGAAAAAGAGAACTTTTGGGTTTTGGTGGGAAGACCACATTTCTAGAAAAAATGGCAGATGAGTCAAGCATGGCAAATTATTCCTCCACATACAAAAGTCAGTGACAGCAGAATGAACACATAGCAATTTCTCACTAAAGAGTAAATATGCATTGAGAGAAAGGCCATGAGAGTGCTTAAGATCCAGAGGGAAAAGGATGTTACCTTTGACATTCTACATAGTATGGTTAGAGGGGAAAAATAGATAAGATAAAAATATAAAACTCCTAATAAATTGGGGAGAGGCACCATGCAATAAGAATTAGTAAATTAGAATCACTTCTCTGAAGCTAGGTGTAGATAGTGGCTTGATGGATGGGGAGGATCACCATCCACGTCAGAAGCTTTCTTCTACACCCCCCTTCTGCTTCATCTGGGCTCAAGGTACCCCCAGGAAAAGCTGCAGCCCCAAATGTGGATCCAAGAAAGTCCAGAAAGAGTGGAGAAGATAAATAAATGGAAGATGTGAGATAATTGTTGTACCCACCTCTGCAAGGAGGGTATTAGGATGAAAGACAAAAAGCTGGTCCTGCAACTCAGCTACTTGAGTCTATGATTAAACTCAATTGTTTCCTTCCCCCTTGCCAATTTTCCTCCTAAAGATCAAGGGATTTCATGAATAATTATGCAGAAAAAAGTTAATCAAGGAGTATTGCCACTTGAACTGGGCCTCAGTCACTTTGAAAAGGAATATTAACTGATCAACAAGGATGCCAAATTTCTAGATATCATTCTTCAATATAGAGGTTACTTGGGAGAGACTTCATTTATAAGTCACTAAAGCTGCAAGAACCCCAATTCTTCATAAAAGCACTGCATAGAAAATATATGTTGTGACTTTTCTTCAGAAACAACAGTAGGCATACAAGACAAGGTGGGAGTTGTGACTACCAGTGAGCCTGCTGGAAGGGAGAACCCACCCTCAAAGAAGCCACCACTAGGTAAAGCCCAAGTACAGCAAGAGAGCACACACAAATGGAGAAAAGTGCAACCCTAGAGCATCCAGACAAGGGAGATCAAAGAAACAGCACCACTGGGTCTCACAAAACTCCTACCACAGAAGTCCAACATACAAAGACAGACAGGCAAAGCAGAATACCCTGAGATGTGGAAAGAAACAAAAAGCATCACCTAAGGTGGAGAGACAAAGAAAGAACCCCCAATCAAAAGGAATGGAAGAATTCCCAGCAAAAGAGCTAAATGAAATTGAGACAAGCAATCTATCAAACATAGAATTTAAAAAAAAATGGTTATAAGGATGCTGAAGGAACTCGGTGATAACTACAAGGAAAAGAGTGGGAAGTACAACAGCATGAAAAAGGAAAAGAAACTATAAACAAAATCAGGAAGGAATGAAGAATACAGTATCTGAAATAAAGAATACACGAGAAGGAATTATGGTGGCTTGTAATGAAGTGGAGGACTGCATCAGTGAGCTGGAAGGCAAGGTAGAAAGAAATACTCAGGTAGAGTAACAACATGAAAAAAGACTCAAAAAGTGTGAGGATAGCTTAAGGGAACTCCAGGACATCATGAAAGATACAACATTTGAACCATAGGAATACTAGAAAGAGAAGAAAAGAAGCAAGGGATAGAAAGCCTGTTTGAAAAAAAATAATGGCAGAGATCTTCCCTAACTTGAAGATGGGAAAAGCCATGCAAGTTCAGGAAGCACAGAGGGTCCCAATCAAGAGGGACCCAAGGAGGCCTACTTCAAGACACATCATAATTAAAATGACAAGTTTTAAAGATAAAGAGAGATCATAAGAGAAGCAAGAAAGAAACATACAGTAACATGCAAGAGAGCTCCAATAAGGCTAGGAGTTAATTTCTCAACAGAAACACTACAAGCCAGAAGGGAATGGCAAGAAATATTACAAGTAATTTAAAGCAAAGGCCTACAACCGAAACTATGCTACTTAGCGTGGCTGTAATTTAAAATGGAAAGTTAAATAAGGAATTTCCCAGACAAAAGAAGGTTAAAAGAATACATAATCACCAAACCAGCATTGCAAGACATGCTAAAGGGACTGCTACAAGAAGATGAAAGTGTAGAGTGAGAGAGAAACACAGATACAAGAAAAAATGGCAATGAATACGTACCTATCAATAGTAACTTGAAATGTAAATGGATTAAATGCTACAATCAAAAGACACAGAGTAGCTCAATGGATAAGAAAACATGACCTGCATATATGCTGGTCATGCATATATACATATGTATATATACAAGAGTCTCGCCACAGAACAAAAGGCCTACACAGACTGAAAATGAAGGGATGAAAAAATATTCCAAGCAAATGGACAGAAAAAAAAAAGCTGGGGTGGCAATAGTTATATTAGACAAAATAGATTTCAAAACAAAGGTCATAAAAAGAGGCAAAGAAGACCATTTCATAATTCTAAAGGGAAAAATCCAACAGGAAGCTATAAACATTGTAAGCATATATGCACCAAACGTAGGAACACCAAAATATATAAGGAAAATCTTGGAGGACTTCAAGAAGGATAGAGACAGCAACATTTGCATAGTAGGGGATTTTAATTCCCCACTGTCAACAATGGACAGGTCTTCCAAACAAGGAATCAACCAGGACATTGGAGCACTGAGTGACATGCTAGGCCAAATGGTCTTAACTGATATATACAGAACCTTCTACAGTAAAGAAGCAAAATATATATTCTTTTCACATGCACATGGAACATTTTCAAAGATAGATCACATGATAGATTACAAAACAAGCCTCAAAAAATTCAAGAAAATTGAATTTATATCAAGCACTTTCTCAGATCACAATGGCTTCAGACTAGAAACCAACCTCAAAGAAAAACTCAAAAACATTAAAATACATGGAAACTGAATAACATGTTATTAAACAATGAATGGGTAAACAATGAGATCAAGGAAGAAATCAAAAAGTTTCTGGAAACAAATGAAAATGAAGGCACAGCAACCCAAACCTAATGGGACACAATGAAGGCAGTCCTGAAAGGGAACTTCATCCTATGCAATACTACCTAAAGACATATAAACATTTCAAATAAATGACCTAACCCTACAACTATAAGAATTAGGGAAACAACAACAAGCAAAGCCCAGAGAGAATAGAAGGAAGGAAATAATCTAGATCAGAGCAGAATTAAATGACATAGAGACCAAGAGAATCATTAAAGGACCAATAAATTCAGGAGAAGGTTCTTTGAAGAGATAAACAAAATTGACAAGTCTTTAATCAGACTCATGAAGGAAAAAAGATAGAAAACCCAAATAATAAAATCAGAAATGAAAGAGAAGAAATTACAACCAATACCACAGAAATACAAAGGATCATAAGAAATTACTATGAACAAATATATGCCCTCAAATTTAAAAACCTGGGCAAAATGGAAAAATTTCTAGAAACATAATCCTCCAAAACAAAGTCAAGAAGAAGCAGAAAGTCTGAATAGACCAATATCATCTAATGAAGCAGATGCAATAATAAAAAAAATCTCCCAACACACAAATGCCCAAACCTGGATGGATTCACAGGACAACTTGACCAATCATTTAGAGGAGAGCTAACCCTGATCTTTCTCAAACTATTCCAAAAAATTGAAGAAGAGAGAAAAACCCCAAACTCTTTTTATGAGGCCAGTATTATTTTAATTCCAAAACCACATTAAGACACAATGAAGAAACTACAGGCCAATATTGCTGATGAACATAGATGCTAAAATCCTCTAAAAAATGTTGGCAAATTGGGTCCAGCAATACATTAAAAAAATCATATACCATGAACAAGAGAGATTCATTCAAGGGATGCAAGGATGATATAATATATGCAAATCAATAAATATAATATACCTCATAACCAATACAAAACACAAAAATCACATGATCATATCAATACATGTTGAAAAGACATTTGATAAATTACAGCACCCATTTATAATAAGAAAAAAAACACTCAGCAAAGTGGGAATAGAGGGAGCATTCCTCAACATAAAAAGCCATGTATGAGAAACCTACAGCCAACATTATACTCAATGGGAAAAACCTAAAAGCTTTCCCACTAAGATCAGGCACAAGACAAGGCTGTCTGCTTTCACCACTTCTATTGAACATAGTATTGGAAGTTCTAGCCACAGAGATCAGACAAGGAAAAGAAATAAAAGTCTTCCAAATTGGAAAGAAGGAAGTAAAGCTGTCAATGATTGCAAATGAAATGATGGTGTACAAAGAAAATCCTATAGACTTCACCAAAGCACTACTGGATCTAGTAGTGAATTTGGCAAAACAGCAGGATACAAAGTTTTATTCAGAAATCAAAAGCATTTTTTATATCAACAATTAAATATGAGAAACAGAAATCAGGGGAAAAATCCCATTTGATAAAGCAACAAGAAAAATAATGTACCTAGGAATAAACCTAACCAAGGAGGTAAAAGACCTGTACTCAGAAAACTACACAACACTGAAGAAAGATATTAAGGAAGACACAACAAATGGAAGCATATGCCATGTTCATGGATTGGAAGAATTAACACAATCAAAATGTCCACACTACTCAAAGCAATTTATAGATTCAACAGAATCCTTATTAAAATACCAAAGATATATTTCACATATATAAAACAAACATTTCCAAAATTTATATGGAACCATAAACTACCCCATATAGCCTCAGCAATTTTGAGAAAGAAGAACAAAGTAGGAGGGGTCAAAATACCTGATATCAAACTACATTTCAAGGCCACAGTAATCAAAACAGTCTGATACTAGAATAAGAACAGACACATAGACCAACGGAACAGAATAGAGAGACCAGAAATAAACCTAAGTCTATGATCAATTAACATTCAACAAAGGGGGCAGAAGAATAAAATGGAGTAAAAATAGCCTCTTCAACAAAAGATGCTGGGAGATCTGGACAGCTGATGGAAAAAAAATTAAACTTGACCACCAACTTACACTATATACAAAAATAAACTCAAGATGTTAAAAGACTTAAATATGAGTCACAACACCATAAAAGCCCTAGAGGAAAACATAGGCAGGAAAATCTCAGATATTTCATGCAGCAATATTTTCACCGATACGTCCCCTAGAGCAAGGGACATAAAGAAAAGAGTAAGCAAATGGGACTTCATTAAAATAAAAAAGTCTTCTGCATGGCTAAGGAAAACATCAACAAAGTGAAAAGGGAACCAACTGTGTGGGAAAATGTATTTAGAAATGGTACCTCAGACAAAGGTTTGATCTCCAAAATATATAAAGAACTTACACACACACGGCTCCACTCCAGGAAGACTAACAACCCAATTAAAAAAGGAGCAAAGGACATGAACAGACACTTTTCCACGGAGGATATACAGAGGTCCTAGAGATATATGAAAGGATGCTCAGCATCACTAGCCATTAGAGACATGCAAACTAACACCATAATGAGATACCACTTCACACCAGTCAGAATGGCCATCATAACCAAATCAACAAACAAGTCCTGGAGAGGTTGTGGAAAAAAGGGAACCCTAGTACAGTGTTGGTGGGAATGCATACTGGTCCCATCACTGTGGAAAACAATATGGAATTTCTTCAAAAACCTAAAGATGGAACTGCCTTTTGACCCATTAATCCCACCACCAATACTATACCCTAAGTATACTGTATCACTGATTCAAAAGAACCTATGCACCCCAGTGTTCACAGCAGCACTATTTACAATAGCCAAGTGCTAGAAACAGTCTAAGTGCCTACCAATACATGATTGGATAACAGAATTGTGATGCACTTATACAATGGAATATTACACAACAGAAAGAAAAAAGGAGCTCATATCCTTTGTGGAAGCAAAGGATGACCTGGAGAGCATTATGCTAAGTGAAATAGCCAGGTGGCAAAAGTCAAATGCCATATGATCTCACTTATAAGTGGAACATCATCAGCAAAATAAACAAATGAGCAAAATAGAATCAGAAACTTGGAAATTTCAGTGGGGAGAGGGAAGGGAGGAATGGGGGGAAAGGTACAGGGAAGAAGAAACATAATTGGTAGGCATTAAATACATGGGGAGAAGTCAAAAATGATATAGGAAACAGAGAACTCAAAGAACTTATATGTACAACCCATGGACATGAACCAAGGTGTGGGATACTGGAGGGTTTGGGGGTACAGGGTGGTGTGGGGATGAAGTGGGAAAAACTGGGAAAATTGTAATAACATAATGAATAAAATATACTTTAAAAAATAAAAAAAGGCCCTGGCTAGTGTAGCTCATTAGACTGAGTGCGGTCCTTTGAACCAAAGAATCACTGGTTCGATTCCCAGTCAGGGCACATACCTGGGTAGTAGGCCAGGGCCCCAGTGCAGGGCATGTGAGAGGCAACCACACAATGATGTTTTTCTCCCTCTCTTTCTCTCTCCCTTCCCTTCTTTCTAAAAGTAAATAAAATCCTTTAAAAAATATAAAAAAATAAAGAACAAATTGAGAGTGACTGGGTGGGAGGGGGGGATAATAGGGGAAAGAGGGGAAAGGGCAACAAAGAAACAGGCATAGAGGATTCATGTGCATGGACAATGGGTGGATTGACTGTTGGAGTCGGGGTATAGGGTAGAGGAGAATAATGGGAAAAAAGGAGGGACAACCATAACTAAACAATAATAAATTAATTAATTAATTTTTAAAAAAGAAATAAAAATTGTGGTCCATTATACTGTGATTATTTATCCTTAACTTCCATAAAATTTGATGCAGAATGGAGTGTAAAAAAAGAATTAGTAAATTAGCAAGCCAATAGAGGTGATAAATGGAAGTAATTATACCTACTTGATCAATAAAAGTCAAGAGAAGAAAAAAAGAAACATAAAACATGTAAGGGAAATATGGCAGAAATTATAACAGATTTTAAACCAAACATACTTTGAAAATATTAAATATAGATAGATTTATACCCTCCTCCCCCCAGCAATCATCACAAATATAATAAAGTTAATGTATCTATATACAGACTACATATTCCAATTAATAAATTGTCAGCTTAATATATTAAAACATATTATATATTTTTTACATAATTATATATTTTTGTGATGTGGCAAATAGGTTATTGTAGGACAAAAAACTGTCAGAATGCTTATAATATGCATATATGTATATACTTAAGAAATGTAAAGTAGAATAATGAAAAACATTTTTCATAAAAATAGTGCCCAGCATATAAAGCAAAAAATCATTAACAGAGATAAATAGGGCGGTAAAAAGAGATGTTTCATAATAAAAATTAATACACATTAAAATTATAAAATTCTGAATTTGTTCCTAATAAAATAATTTCTAAATGTATAAATAATCAATCAGTGAATTAAAGTTTTAAAGACCTAGCTTATTAGAAATAAGCACTGTTTACAGTGCAGTCTTCCTTAAATAAACTTCTTAAAACAAACAAAGTTATTTTATTCCGGAAAGGAAAGGTTAACACCTTTGCTGATGCAGTGTTTTTAGTTAGGACTGCTGCTGTGGTCAGAGATCCTGTCTCACTAGCTCTCATTGCTTTGTCTTACAGACAGTTTTTTTGAGCAGCTTCAGTGTGAGATAGATGGTTCTGATAATGGAGTGAAAGAACAAGTGATAAACCAGAAGGGGCCCTGTCTTCCTTTGGCGACAACAAGCAATATACGAGTAAACAAGTGAATATAGTTCACATGCAGGACTGTCCAATTCTTGGTGTCTCTGGGCCATACTGGAGGAAGAGCTCTCTTGGGCCACACATTAAATACACCGTGACACATAATCAGAAAAAAATTCATAATGTTTTAATTAAATTTATGATTTTGTGTTGGCCCACATTCATAGCCATTCTGGGATGCACGTGGCCTGCAGGCTGCAGGTTGGACATACCTGCAAGTAGTAAGAACAAAACACAGAACAGGGTAAGACTGGTCTCCAGGCGTATGAAAGAAAGTTCACGCAAGTCACACAGGTGAAGTGATATTGGAGCTGACACCTGAAGGAAGTGAAGACATGAGAAAATGAGCTATGGAACTGCTCTATGCTTTTAGTTTCTCTCTGTTTATAATTTTAAAGTTTAAAATTTTAATCACATTTTCATCAGCAGACTTTTCTTTGCTGATTTTGTCATTTTTACCTTAAAAATGCAAAGTATTCTTCAATCTTAATAAAAATACAAAGCAGATTTTTTTCTTGTCTTATTGTTTCTTAGACTAAGACAATTTCATATTGATACAGGGTGCAGCCAAGAGGGGGGCCCCCAAAAGGGATTCAGAATGGGCCTCAAAACTCAAGGTGTCCAGGAAATATTAGAGAGACATATAAGATGTCCTCACCCCTTCCCCCACAGGTGTGAGTTGGGGGAAAGGACACATGGAGCAGGGCATGCAAGGCTGTTTTGTACAGGTACAGCCTTGCAGCTAATCCATGGCATGGTCATTTAACATATCTATAGCCTTTGGCGGGTCACTTGGATATGTTAAATAGCTGTGGCCATGCTTGGAGCCAGGGGGATGGAAGACACTTCCCCCCAAGATGTAAGTGGGGGGCAGGTCCCCCGAGTTACAGCGCCTGCGTGGGAGCTGGAAAAAGATCGGCTCCAGGATATTGGTCCATATCTTCCCAGACTCACGATGGCAGCCCAGTAAACTTGGGATAATCCAGGGATGCTGGTAGGTGTAACTGATTGTAGGAGGAGTCAGAAATGGGGGTACAGAGGAAGATTGGTGCAGGGATTCAAACCCAGACATGGCAGCCATTAGGGGGGAACCATGTGGTCTTAGCGAGAGTGCAGACCCCTTCCCAGCTTTGATGAAGGAGGGGACCATGAGGTTTTGCCAGAGTGCAGACCCCTTCGCAGCTTTGGTGAAGAGAGAGATCCACATAGTTTGGCCAGAGTGCAGACCCCCATAGCTCTGGTGGAGGAAAGAAGAGACTTTGCCTGGAAAAATGGGTACAAAGAACTCTTCCCAGTAGACTGTGAGAAGGTGCCACATGGCTTTGGATTAATTGGATATCCTGCCTGGACGGTGACACTGCTGATGGTGCCAGTGGCCTGGAAACGCGGACCTGTGCTCTTTCCGAGTTACCCTGAATTAGGGCAGGGGGAGACAGGAGCTGCTGAGTGCATCTGTGGGTATCTTAAAGGACTTTGATATTTTAATGAAGATGTTAGGTCACTACTTTAAGTCTGTATAGCCTTAAATAAACATTTCCTTTCCTTTTCACAAATCTCTGGCATTGAGAGATATCTTTCCAATTGGCAGCGGACACAGGAGCCCAGTAGGTGGTCTGGACGGTATTAGTATACCATCCTCCGGAGTCCGGGCCCCTGTGTGTGTATGTGACTGTTCTGTAACAATATGTTTGGTGTTTTTAAGTGGACAATGGAAAATCTGCCACTTACTGTAGTTCTAATTGACTAGTCTGTAGTTAATCTATCTGGCTATGAAGGACACAGAGGGAGGTACATAACAACTCGGGGTTCACTGCCTCGCTAATCAGACCTGAGTTAGCTGAGGAAATGCTCCTCTCTCTTTAAGCCTTTAGGAGTTAGTTGTAGCAATTTTCAAGGTTTACTTAGCTTTGTATTTGTGCTAAAAGAATAATTATTGTGTATGCCAGGGTAAATTGGCTTTTTGTTGAGGTGGTACTATTCAAGTTATTCATGTTACCCTCAGTTCAACACCCCAGAGTTTCCCATAATTATCAGCCCCTGCTGCTTCCAATTTGTCTGTGTTTGTTTCTATAAATCCAGATCCACAGGGAACTCTATTAATTTGCTTTCCACATGGTCTTGTAGGTCTTGTACTGCATTATGTAATGTAATGGGTTACCACTTACACTCAATTCCTGAATTTAGAATCTATTTTTTGATGTCTGAAACCCTTCATTAACAGTAGTACATATGTCTCCACATTGCATTTTTCTTTACTAATTTCTTGAGAATCTTGGGGGAAAAAAACAAAGTAAAATAAATGAGTTCCAATTCCTTTAATGAAAGTAAGTGATGTCTTATTTATACCCAAACTTTATGTCACTGGTTGTTAGAAAAGCAAAGAGATCCTCCACCAATGTCTCCAAGTTAATTGTTTTGTAGAAATGATTCTACAGTGAGCATCTTACTCATGAAAATTTCTTGAGATTTACAGGGACAGATACTGTACACCCAATCGTTATCATATATTTCTTATAATATAACAATATACCCAAAAATGCTTGTATCTTTTATCCATATTACCTGTAATATGACTGTTAGCAGAGTAAGCAAAATAATTAAAATAAGCAATTCATTATTAGGACAGTTGCTGCTTTTGAAATGTTCTTACTCCTTTCCTGTAACTCTTGCATTCTCACAGCTCACATGAAAAATATACAGGCAAGAAAAAAATTACTTTTTGAGTTAGAATCATGGTTAACTTTTGTCATGTACCTTAAGCACCTTTCAGAAATTATGCAAAATGAGTATCAATTACCTTGTGAATTTGAAATTTAACAAGTCAATTTCTTATACATCAGAAGAAAGCAAATGTATAACACTTCATCATTGCCAGTGAAACATTTAATTTAATATCTTGATTTAAATACCATTTATTGTGAGTGTGCACTCTTTTATATTTAATTTACCCTACTATATATATGTGCAACAAATTTCTACTCTCCATAGAGAATTTTAACATCTGCAGCAGGATACATGTGGGTAAACATGGATTTTGTCAAGTTGAGATATTAATAGTTATGTTTCTGATTCAGCATCCCACACAGTATATGAACCTCAAAATACTGTTCTGGAATTAATTAGATTTATAAGCCAAATCCAAGTACTAATATGTGGTTGAAAATGTTATAGTTAGTGTGTGATCTCTCAGCCTCGCTTACATTCAGTTTTGAATGATGCTTTTTCTTGAACCAGAAACTTAGTGAGTCAGAGAACTACAACTCTACTAAGAAAATAAATGAAAGAACTTTAAGGTTACTAATCACTTCCCATTGCTTTCTGAATAAACTCTGCTCTCCATACCTGGAGCCCATATTGCCTATGCAGGCTCATCCTGAGTCCATCCCACAAGAACACCTGATTCCTCCCAGCTTCTAAGGAATACTGTTCTTTTCCTTAATTTTATCCTCCAGATATGTCGTTTAAACTTTCTAGATGCTTTTTCCTAATTATCCAGTTGTTGAACTCCTGTTTTCCTTTAAAGATCTAGCTTAAATATTATCTTCCTTTTGGGTTTCCCTTGCCTTCTTCAACTTCATTGCAAATGTTCTTCACTATCTATGTTCTTGCACCATTTTCTGCATACCTGAACACTGAATTCATGTACGTGTCATAGCAGATGGATTGTGAACTCCTTAAGAACAGAATGTATATATATGTGTGTACATATATATGTGTGCATATATACATATATATATATAATCCTTATTTGAGGACATGCTTATTGATTTCAGAGAGAGAGAAAGGGACAGGAGGAGGGAGATGGAGAGAGAGAGAGAGAGAAAAGAGACATAGATATGAGAGAGAAATAGTGATCATTTGCCTCATGCATGTCCCAAATAGGGACCGAACCCATAACCCAGTCATGTACCTTGACCCAGAACTGAACCTGCAACCTTATGGTTTATGGGACACTCCAACCAACTGAGCCACTCCAGCCAGGGTAAGAACAGAATGTATAGTTAACCCATCTCTTGATCCTCAGTAACTAATTCCATGCCTGATCCCAAGACATTCAAAGAAAGTAACATGAATTATGGAATAATATCATTTCCTGCTATGGTAATTTGGTAATAATGAATAACAGCATTAACACACTGGAGTGATAAAAACAAAAAAAAATGTCTTATAATTTCACAGCCATTACTAGTTTACTGAAAATTGGACAAGTCAGTATTTTTCTGTATCATCACCATTGCTCTTCTGTTCAAATTCATGAAAATGAAAATATATTCTAAAAAAGCAGGATTATAGTTCTGAAATTTTAACCAGGACACATTGTGCACTTGCTAATTTTATAAATATTTATGGAGCACTGCCTATTCCCTAGCTTTTTGTGTAAGACACTCATGATATTACAGCAAGCAAATAGACCAGGTGCTTATTCTCAAGCAATAAAAAAAGGCGGGGCACCCAACAAAAAGTGCAATTAAGTATTATGACTATGGAAATACAGAGTGTATGTAATGAAATATGTGTAGTCTGGAAACAGAATACACTACATTTATATATCTCCTTGCTTTGATTTCTTGGAGAGGGTTTCATTGTATTGTAAAGTTAGTGCACATGTCTGTGTACACAAGGAACCCAAGGTCATTAACAGCTGAAAATGAGCTGTCTAATTTATCTTCATTGAGTGGTGGAATGTTTGGCCACACAGGTACTCTAAGTTTGTTAAATAGTAAACTGACTTTTTCACATACATAGTCATACTTTAAATTTTATTAAAGCAACATTTTAGCCTAAAAATAAAATAGTGACAGGAATGTCCACCCTCCCCTTTTGGACCACAAAATCAAGAGTGTTAATCACATTTCTGAGTTCATCTGAGTATCATTGGTTTACCAATAGCTACTCTTGGTTCATTTATAATCTCTCTTTTATATCCGTTTCCACATGATTTGTCACACACCCCTAGACATAGGAGGTGCTGTGTGTTTAGCATACATTCTTTAATTTTAAGCTATTTTTCGTCAAATGTGAAGTGTTGTTATTGTTGTTGCCTGTGTCTTTTTAAATTATACAATTACTGTAGATATTATTTTACTTCTCTTTTTTGTTCATGCTGCCCTATGTTTTAAATATAAATTGATGTTGCTTAGTATGCATCTAAGTCACTGCCACAACTGTTGCATGCACATTGTCTGTTGCTTCACATACATGGACTCAAAGGTTGTTTCCAAATCCAGTCACCTAAACAACGCTATTGGGAAACACTTAACACATATTACCTTGTAAAGGTATCTGAGAATTTCTGTGGAATATATATGCAAGAGTAATATTCGTAAATATTTTTGCCTATATCCAGTTAGCTTAAGTACTTTAGATTTGCTTCTCAAATGGGGTCTCAGTCTGCATTCACATCATTGATTCACAAGATTTCCTGTTTGTCCATGTCCCTGACAAGATTTTTATGATAATGAATTTGTCTGGCCTTTGTTCTGCATTCCTGGGAGCTAACATCTAAATTATTTGATTTCCTCTGGTGATAAGACTGTCTGTTATTCATAGGGAGCCCCTGAGATCACACATGACTTATGCCAACAAGATGACTGAATGTGAGGACTAGCCATGACAGAAAGACTATACACTTGATTAGAAGGTTCAGATTTTTGGCCATGTGATATCAGCCTAAACTCCAGGAGAGAAAGGGGGGCTGGAGATTGCATTCAGACACATAGACAATGATTCAATCACATGTGTCTATGTAATGAAACCTCAATAAAAACTGTGGACTCTAGAGTTTGGGTGAGCTTCCCTGGTTGGCAGTAATCTGCATATTGGCACATATCAATGTGCTAAAATATAATATGTCTCTGAAGACAATGGAAGCTTCATTTTTGGAAAACTCCCAGACCTAATGCTGCTTCTCTCTCCCTTTGTCTAGTTCTGATTTATATTCTTTTTCCACAATAAAACTGTATTTGTAAGTAGAGAAGTTTTCTAGATTCTTTAACCTGTTCTAATAAACTACTGAATCTGAAGGAGTCTGTGAAACTTTTGTGTTTGTAGCCAGTTGTTCAGAAGTGAGGATGGGCCTAGGGACTTCTAAGCTTACAGTTAATGTCTGAACTGAGGACACTCCTGTAAGGATTGTTCCACATTAACCTGTAGAGTTTTGCCTAATGTGAGTAACAACATAGCATTATTAGATTTTTACAATTTTGCTAGTTAAATTGGTCTAAAGTGATATTCCATTATTATTTTAATTTGCTTTTTTTTGCTATAAGTGTATATATCTCTTCAAATGCTTAGAAACAAAAGAGTCTCTCCCTTCTGGGCTGTTTCCAACTTTTAACTATTGTTGTTGGGTTTTCCTGTTTTGTTTGTTTGATTTTTTTTAGTGTTTTGTTATTATGTTATATTCTAAATATTTTTATTCTATTCCTAATTAACTGTGTCAACATTGCCCTTGTTTGAACAGCAATAGTTAATTTTGATGCAATAAAAATGTTTAAAGGAGATTTTCTTTAAAAAGATTTTTTCCCCTATTATCCCTCTCCTCCCTCCTCTCTGGTTACTGTCAGTTTGTTCTTTATTTCAATGTTTCTGGTTGTATTTTGCTTGCTTGTTTGTCTTGCTGATTAGGTTCCACTTATAGGTAAGATCATATGATATTTCTCTTTTACTGCCTGGTTTATTTCACTTGCCATAATGCTTTCCAGTTAATCAAGAAACATGTATAAAGGACACATGGACAAAGTTAAAGGGAGTAGGTTTGAGGTTGGGAGGTGAGGATGGGTGGGGTGGAGAGTGTGGTGGGGTGAAAATGGAGACAGCTATGTTTGAACAACAATAAAAAATTAAAATAAAAAAAAAGATTTTTTTCCCACTACAAAGTAATAAAAACATTATATACAAGTGTTATATTCAATTTATATATATATATATATATATATATTTTATGTTTTGATTTTGATCTATCTTTGTATCTGGTATAGTTAGAATTCAGTTTATATTTACATGAGTTAATTTATTGAAAACTACCTTTTAAGTAGTACTTCATCACTTAAATTTGTGATATTACATACTTCTATATCATTTTCCAACATATATTCAACTTTTTCTGAGATTTCCCCCTTTTCCTTGGGTGCAGGTATCTATTATTGCATTAATTATCTGGGGAACTACTGTGGCTTTGTAATATGTCTTAATATATCCTAGACTTATCCCACATCTTTTCCTTTGTTTTTTCCAAAATTTATTTACTCACAGGCCTCTAATCCTCCACATGAATGTGTATGTATATACATATACACAAGGGGAGCCCCCAGACTGGAATTTACTTATTAAAAATGTGTATGTGTTCTCACATTTTTAAACTTCAGTCACCTTCAAAGTTCTCTCCATTTGATTCAATAAACCTATTGAGACATTTTTTCCAATCGAGACATTTTTTCCACTGCTCAGTTTTTAAACTCATTAATGTTAATGATTTTCAGTGTTTCTGTCATTTTTTTGTTTCACCTTTTCCACATCACCAAAACATTCCCCTTTGAGACTTTTATCATCCCAAGAAATAAAATCAGTCCCTCAGGACAAGATCTGGTGAATAGGGAAGATGGGAAATGGGGCTTTTGCCATTTTTGGTCAAAAACTGCTGAACACAGCACAGTGTGGGCAGGTGCACCCATAAATCACCCACCAAGAAATGGGCAAATGCATTGAATTCTCAAAAAAAATTCACTGAAGCTAAATGCAGCTTTTCACAACAATGCTAGCTGGTACAGTGACACTGATAAGTTCCTAGGACATTCAGCTAATGGGGGTACTACAAGTGGCCCACTATCCAGAAGATAATTCCCATTTTGAGAGTGTCCTCCTCATATAATGAGTGACAAAAAAGCTAATGTAATTGCAAAAAATGAATAAACTGTTTAGAGTAAAATCGGCATTTTATACTATTATACCACATTATGTAGGATAATATACTCTTATACTATTAAGTTATACCATATATAGTATTGATATACAATTATCTTAGCATATGTTTAGATTTTTTAACTCTTTTAAACAGTTTCAGATTTGTTTACATGTACTGTATCTTGTATGTTCCTTAAGTTAATTCCAAGATAGTTTACATTTTTGGTTATTATTGTATATGGAATCAAATATCTACATAATTTTCTAGTTAATCACATGTTATTTAAAAAGTACTACTGATTCTAAGAAATAAATACTACATCTGCAAATGTATAGAATTATCTTTTTTAAGTTTATTGTTTATAATAGTTGATATACAACATTACAATAGTTTCAGGTGTACAACAAAGTGATTAGTCATTTATAAACCTTACAAAGTGATCATCACAATAAGTTTGTGCTATCACCCTTCTGGTACTCTCTTAATAGTCACTAATTTTATCAATATATTCTACTGCTCTTATTCTAATTGGGGAAAAATAAATGTTTATTTCTTGCCTCTTATCTTTATATATTTTTGTCCATTTTCTTACTGCTTTGGCCCAGACCTCTAGTACAATGTTAAGGGCAATAGTGCCTTCATTTCTCCTGTAAAAAAAACAAACAAACTATGGCCCTGGCTGGTGTAGCTCAATGGATTGAGCGCAGGCCTGCGCACCAAACAACTGCGGTTCGATTCCCAGTCAGGGCACATGCCTGGGTTGCAGGCCAGTTCCCAGCAGGGGATGCACAAGAGGCAACTATATAATGATATTTCTCTCCCTCTCTCCTTCCCTTCCCCTCTAAAGATAAATAAATAAAATCTTAAAAAACAAACAAACAAACGAGAAACTATGTTTATAGTTTCATCATTCCCAGGAGAAATTTAACAGATGCTCATCAATCTATTCCTATTTCCTAGACATGCATGAAGATTATATATTTTCCAATCTATACTGCTGCTGTGGCCTGGGGTTGTGGTCAAAATAAAATTATCACAAGCTATATTTATCATTTCCTGAATTAACTATAAAATGTTTCCTTGAATCTTTCACTGTCTCTTTCTCAATAAATGTCTATATGTAGAGAATCTGGGAGAAAACCTCTGAGATATCCCTTGGGATCCAGAAGTCAAAAGATGGAAGGAAAGTGTCTCTGGTAGGATCTCAGCATGTAGGGTAATAGCTAAGGAAACTGATCTAACTCACAGTAATATGTGATGTGAACAAGAAACACAATTCTTTCTATGCAGCAGAAAGAAAGAAGGAGCTCCTACCCTATGCAACAGCATGGATGGAACTGGAAAGCATTATGCTGAGTGAAATAAGCCAGATGGTGAAAGACAAATACCATATGATCTCACCTTTAACAGGAACCTAAACAACAAAACAAACAAGCAAACAAAATATAACCAAAGACAGTGAAATAGAAAACAGGCTGAGAGTAACCAGAGGGGCGCGGGGAGGGAATTTCAGGGGAAAAGGGGAAGGGGTCACAGGAACAAATATAAAGGACACA
>PVKM010020018.1:0-23687 GCA_004027735.1 Carollia perspicillata | reverse complement strand
CCCCCACCACAAAACACACACACACAGACCTTGCACAAATCATTCTGTACTTCCAGGTGTCTGTAGATGATCTCTCAAGCCATTTTCTACCTTGTTGATTGTATTGCAGACCCAGCAGAGGCAACTCACTTAAGTCTTTAGTTGCACTTGGCCCAGCTCAAAAGCACGGCATTTTCAATATGGCAAAATCACAGGCTACACTCCGCAGCTGACTTTAATGATACAGCTTACCCATAAGTCAGTTCTCAGGGTGTTTCCAAGAGACTGTTAGGCCTCATTTCCCCTAAAAATCGTTTCTCTTCCACTATAATACACTGGTTTTCCTAATCCAGGTTTCTTTCCCATTCTTTTGTCTCCTTTTACACAGCTCAGAGAGCAAAACATTCTCAAATTTACAACGAACTAATGAATACAATACAGTCCTTTAAGAATTAACCTGTCACTATAAGACAATTTCAGATAGCAATTTGACCACCTCTCTGCCTGTATGCTCTACATATACCTGCAGTCTGACATTTTGCTTAGGCCAAGCCAAAGGATATAAAAGGTATTTAACAAGATGTCCAAATTCTAATTATCTTAAGCAGGTCCTTGTACAACAAAAATATGCCTGAAATTATTTTGCTTTAGCTCTGGTTCCAACTGTCCACTGCTGCTACTTTGGTTTCTGACACACAGAGAAATTTTGTGCGAAATGCTTTTCACATATTTGATCTTTTACTTACAATAAGTTAATGTAGCAAAACAGTATGGAGAGTTACTGTATGCTGTTACTCTAACAGTGTCTTAGAGTAGACTTCAGAGGCAGAACTAGAACTCGAATTTCCTAAATCCTAAGCCAAGGTTCTTTCCTATAACCAAATTTTTAACAATGCAACAACGTTTCTGCCATCCTTCCACAAGGAAAGCGCAGAAGAGTATGGAAGTGAAGAGAACTGAGAACTAGATTAGCCACCAAGTGTCCAAAATGAAGCGAGCTCCCAAGTGGTCTGAGATTGTTTAAAAATGAAACGCATGGTAGTGCAAATGTTCTTTCAGTTCCTCTGGCCTTACAAAATATAAAAAGGATTAAAAAATAATTTAAAAAATGTTAAAACACTGAATGTATAAGAATGGAAGAGAGAAATCAACCCGTAGAGAGTAAAATATATCCCAAATTAGGATGCATTAAAAACCCTTCTATAAGATGTGCCAAGTCTAAGGAGGACAGCATTATGACGAACATAGTGTGCGTTGTACTGGGCAGACGTGGGTACACAATTGCAGCTGTGCTGTGTGCTAGTTCTGATCAACTGACTTTTGCTCCCAAAGCTTCCATTCTCTCATTTGTAAAATGGCCCCAACCTCATGGGGAGATTAAATACTATGTAATGCAGAACCTGGTATGAAGTAGGAGCTCAATAAATACTTGTAATTTTTCAAAAGGGGAAGAGGTTTCAGATATGTAAGATTATATTATCCTACCCATAAAATATTTTATTTAAAGAAATGGAATATTAAAGAATGAGAACCAGAGATGTGAAATGACTAGGGCAAGGTCATGGCACGTGTTAAGAGATAGCTGAAGCTCGAACACAATGCCCCTGACTCTTCAACACGTCATTTACAGAAAGTTCGACACTCACTAGGAAAGAAAGCATGCAACCCTTGAAGTTTTTCAAGTATTTGTTGGGGATTTTGCTCCCAAAGGAAAGAACAACAACGAAATAAACTATTATCTGAGTTTGATTGCTTCCCAAGGCCAGCAATTCTTGATGTACAAAAGGTGACACTTCTTACTATATTCTTTCAAAAGAAAGGCCAAGTGATACAATAAGGACAGGGAAATACTGCTGTCTCTGGCTGGGGATCTGTTTCCTAGTAACAAATTTATATTATGAAAGGGGAACCTGAGTTCTCGTGGGACACCTGCTGCCCTTCCCAGAACTGCTGTGCTAACCTCAGTCCAGGGTCAGGCCTCGGCTCCATCAACCTCATCAATATCTCAGCTGATCAGCCCAGGAAATGCTCTCCAATGTTAATAAAACTAAAACTCTCCTTCCCCAACATAAGTAAAACCAGAATGTCTGCATTCATTTATAAGGAATACAATGATCAAGCAGATTGGGAAATATTTCTGGCTTCATCGAAAAACTACACAAGAAGTAAAATTATTAGACAAATGCCTGATGAACAAAGAGTCAGAACACAAACAGTGGGAGGGGCCTTAGGCTTGGGGCAACTCAACCAGTCAAGATCACCACCATAACTGCACTTGAAAGGCACTTGAAAGGGGGCTGAATTGTCAGCATCTGGGATGTCATTCAAAACAAAATTTTAAAAATTGAATTGTCATGGCATCTAGGAAAGAAGATCAAAATGAACATCCCCCACAGCTCCCGCCACCCCCACCCCCCAACGGACTCACGCTCACCCAAGAGTAGCCATCCCAGTTGGCCCAACCCAGTGGACGGGCCTAGTAGTTAGTTACATGATTAGGAGAGTCAACTACCTTCCACACTAAGGCAGGAAACACAGTAAAGGCCTAAAACAATCCAGCAGACCAGACAACTGAATGTTCCTGACGTCATACCCTTCCCCCTGAAAAATGTGTGGACACTGCATTAGTTAGCATCTGTGACACTTCCTTATTCATGCTTCCACTGAAACCCAAGTTCCCTTCCTCTTTAGACCTCTGATCTGGTTTTAGGCAAACTCTGATGGCCTGAGAGCACTAATACATCCTAACAGAGATGCACATTTCCTTCTCTGATCTAGTGTAGGACTTAACTCTCAGGAAACCCTGTAATTGAGAAACTTCTCACCACGGTCTCACACATACTACCCTCACTGTTTCCACATATTTTAATTTATGGAATGCACATATTTTTAAAGTTCTACTTACTTTTCTATTTCAATTTTATTAAATGTATATTTAGAATAATTTTTTGAAAAATTTTTTTTCTGAAATAGCAAAATAAACCTTATGTGTTCTTGGTAAATTTTTGTAGTGAAATAAATCTAACATTATTCTTAAAAATGTCAAATCCTAAGAAAACATATGGTTTGGGTACTATACAATCATTCCCTAAAATTATACTCCCTGATGTGTAAAGTCTGCAGACTCAGCCAAAAAAGAAAATTTTAAAAACCAAGGGCTCTTAATCAAAATGAAAGTTCCTTTTACTGAGGGCTTATTGTTTCCTTATTTAAGGGTGAAATGAAATATATCTCCCTAAAAAGTCATTTCCAAACAAAAATCCACAATATGAAATTATACCACATGGAACCCCCAAGAATTTACACAAACTACTGAGGGAGTAATTATAACCCTGAACCCACACAGCAAAACCACACTGTGTATAATAATGGTGTTCACAACCTCCACACTCAACATTGGAGAAGCTTCAGGTTAGGTTTGCAAGTTAAGCGCAGCTCTGTGCAGTCAAAGAACATTTCTGCGATGTCCCCAGGAAAGTTTCTGTGCATGCCGCATTTTCTCATAACACATCTGAAGCTCGCTTCTTTCCTACATCAACAATGATGGTTGTAGAACTTCCTTTTATGAAAACAGTAATTAATCTAAATTATGTTTAAAGTGGCTATGCATATTTTCTGGTGTCAAGTCTGAAGGTTTCATCTCCCATTCACCAGAGACTACTTGAAAGAGTAATTGAGTGGCTATCTAGCTGCAGGCATTACTTTAGTAGTAGAGTTTTTGCCTGGTGCACATTATTACAAAATTAAGAACCATTAAGATCCAGCTTTTGAGGGAATGGTTGTCTTATAAAATGTAGAAAGGAAGTTTAATCTGCATCATTTTCATGGAGCAAAGAGAAAGCAGGGTAGAGGTGGGGAGTCTGCAAATCCACTGATGCAACTACTGGATACTTCATTTTGCTTTAAAAAGGCTTAAAAGAGACAATGAAACGGTTAGACTTTCTAAGTTATGCTGTAAGTAAATTCTAGTTTACCTAGCAGACTAACAGTTGGACATCTGATTGGTACTTCTTTATTACACTTTTAATTGATTTTCTCAATGATGCTGTTAGAATGCAATACCTTAATTTTTAGTTCTAATATTATTTTCAAAATAACGTTGAGTATAACTAAGTGTATTTATTTTTGGTATTCTGAATCTTTTAAAAAGTAATTCTGTATGCATATGTGTTAAATTTTCCAATGCACTGTTTTTCAGCATTGGAATATTAATTCCTTATCCATGTTGGGGTTAAGAATTTCTCGTATATATTAATTAATTTAGGTATGTCCTGAGCAGCTGTAAAATCCAGGAAATGTGCTGGCCATGAGGAGACAAAGTAAACTGGAAAAACTATGTTCTGCCCTAAATACTATAGGATAAAAAAAATCTAAGAAACTGGTGTTTCTGAGTTTTTTTTTTTTTAACTGCAGTATTTGTATTAATCTGTCTGCCATTAAAGTTAAATAGGAATTTCTCCCTTAGTCCAAAGCAATTTATTTAAATTACTGTGCCTGACTTCAAAAGAAAATGAACAATCTTTGTTTTCAAATTTTTTCTTAACAGTAAGTAACCAAAGGTATTCTGGAAGGGTCTGAGAAACCACCTATAGCTTTCTCAGCAATAGCTTTAACCATGAAAACACTCTTTTCTGGCACTATGGGCTAAAAAAATAAAGCAGAGAAAAGGAGACGAATAGAGATAATGAAGCCAACAGTTAAATATAGCATACAGTTTCAAATAACATTAAACTAACCCATGAAATGCTCATGAAAACTAAAGCAAAAATGCTCTCCCTGCAGTAGACTCACAAGCGCGACCGGGCGAGGTAGCTAAGAGGAGTGCCACAGACGGCCCAGTGGCTCTTTTCACCACTGTGTGGCTTCAAACGAGCTAACCATCTAAACCTAGTCATTTAAAGTGAAGATAAAAATGGTCTTTCTCTCCTAGACTGGTTGGGAGATTAAATGAGATAACACCTATAAAACACTCACCACTTTCTGGTAAGTGTTTCTTCAAAATACTAGTTAACCATCATTCCCCTCAGAACACAGTGGTTGAGAGCATAAGCTGAAGCCAGACTTCCTTCCAGGGTTCGAATCCCTGTACCACCGCATCCTCAGCCATGCCCATTTTCTCCTCTGTAAAATGGATGAAATAATAGTACCTTCCCCACAGGGTTTCTGTGACCTGAAATTAGCTGATATACTGCAAGCAGTAAAAGGGTGCCGAGGATTTACAAAGTTGTTCAATAAAGGCTTGCAGAAGCATCACTGCCTACCAAGAAGAACACCAAGGTCGTTCCAACTGAGAGGGAGTGTGCCATATGCCAGGAGGAGGTGCTCACAAAAACTAGATATGGTGTGCTGTGTATTCATAACCTTGGGGTCTTTCAAGACGCTAAAAATAGCAAATATTTTGACAAATATAAAGTATTTGATGCCAAGAGGTTTTCCTTTTTCCTGCTCAACTGCACATAATTTTCGAGGTACATATTCCAAGTAACTGAATACATCAAAGGAGAAAAGAAGTCTTCAAATATAATACTATCTCTTCACCAACAAAATGTATATAGAGATAAAGCTTACTGACATACCATACTAATATGTGTGTGTGTGTTTGTGTATGTATATATAACACATACACACATACTTACACAGAAAGACGTTCTTCTTCCCTCCCTCACCCTTATTGTCCCCTCCTCGCTGAGCTGGGATACCAGTTTTCTCCTGTCTTTCAATTGGAACTCAGGCCAGGACATCTCAGACTCCACAGTCACACACGCTAATTCCTCTACCTGAACATCAACTTTCAGACTACATTTCCTCTTTTCCGCCTCCTTCCTGATTCCAGTCAATACCACATATTCCTCTGCTCTTCTAGACCAGTACCTGCAAAGTTCTTTGGCATGAGTCATGACATCAATTATAGATTATTAAGCAAAGTACCACAAGGTATGTTTAACCTCTTGTATGTGATCTACTCCGATTCACTAACTCGATGCAAACACTATGCAAAGTTACCTAACACTGTGCATACTTGGGGCATGTCCTTATTTCACCTCCTCCAGGATCAGGTCCTGTAAGTTTACCCCTAAGAATAATGACTCTGGGAAGCACTAATACCATGTTCAAGGCTCTCCCATGCTACGCAGAAAAGGGCTAACTCAGCAGGCCTGGTTCTCAAGCACCACACCTTTCTAAGGAAGGCCTGTCTTAAAAAGAAAAAAAAGGAAGAAAAAGAAAGGCTTGTCTTTAGTACTGGCCCTTGTCTTGCTCAGGGTAGACGAGCTTAGATCCCTTGTAATATTCTGATACGAGTTTTTTGTGTGCCCGAGGCCTTGAGCCATGTGGTACCAGTGTGATCAAGAGAGGTTATACTAAGTGTGATTTATGACAGACTGCTAGTTTTGCTCTGGGAGGCTCGAGTCTGTCTATACAACAGAACCCCAATAAAAGCTCCGGACACCAAGGCTGGGGTGAGCTCCCCTGGCTGGCAACACTTTGCACGGGCTGTTGCACACGGTTGCTAGAAGTGCAACTCCACTAGGGAGGACACCTGGAGGCCTGCGCTTGGTTTCTCTAGGCCTGTTTGGCCTATGCACCATTCCCCTTTGCTGACTGTCATCTGTATATCCTTAGGCTGTACTGAACCCCAATTCTAACAGCTTTATGTGAGTCCTTCCAGTGACTTGCTGAGCCCAGAAGTGGTCTTGGGGACACCAACCTTTGGTTTTAGTCCAATCATCTAAATCCCTGTTACAATTATGAGTCTTGCTATAATACTCTTTCCTATTAGAATAAAAAACGTTGTGATACTTTTCACCAAATCCTTCTCTTTACTCAACTTTTGTTATTGTTTTCTGACTTAAACCCAGAAAAAGGATTCTGTCCAAGGATGTTACTATTGGAACAAAGTACATAGCAGAAAATACTGGACTTACAAATCACCTAAAAGCTTTAGATATTGTCTAAAAGTGAAATACATAGATGGTAGGCAAAAGGCTTTAAAGAATCTCATGGGAAAGTAATTTGCTGGCATTAAACCTACATTTCCAGTATATTCAATTTAAAATAAAAATTTTATTTATTGGATGGGAACATATGGAGTGATACTTTTAGCACTATACATAAAGCTGTTTTTTATTCCTTATATTCAAGCATTCTTCCATTTTTCAAACTTCAAATACTCACCAATGATAAATTTCCTTTTTTTGCTGCCTTCCACATACTCAAACATTTTTGTATGTACTTTTTGCCATTTTTGTCTCACAAATCATAGTTCGTTGGGATCAAAATCTGAGTGCTTTCCAAATGTCCTCTTATGAATCATACTCGAATCCCAGAACACCACAGATTTGGTTTGTAAAACAGTGACACAGATGTGATTAACCCAAAGACGCAGGCAATGCCTTCTTAGACTTCCTCATTCCAGTTAACAGCAACAAATCCTGCCAGCAATCCGGGCCCGAATTGCCCCTCCTTTCCTTCCCTTCCTCTGTATCCACATCCAAACCATCAGCAAATTCTGTTGACTCCACCCTCAAAATACATTCGGAATCCAGCCAACTTTGCCAGCCCCATAATGGCCTAAGCCACACCACATCTTGCCTGAATTGCTGCAAAAGCCTCCAAATTAGCCTCTCTGCCTTCACTCTCACCTCCCACTGGTCATTCTCAACATCGGGGCCAGAGCCACCCTGTCCAGGCATAATTCAGATTATGTCACCGCTCTGTTTAAAACCCTGCGACGGCTCCCCATCTCATTCAGAGTAAGAACCAAAGTGCTGACAATACCTTTCAAGGCTCCACATGGTCTGGCCCTGTTACCTCCCTGCCTTCACCTCCTACAACTCTACCCTGTCTTTCCCAGTTCTTGCCATGTGGCCTTGTTGCTATTCTTGTACACGTGAGGAGTCCTCCCTCTTCGGGGACTGTGTGCCTGTCCCCCCAGGGATCCATGTGGCTTGCTCCCTCACCCCCTTCAAGTGTTTGCTCAAATGACACTTTCTCAGCGAGGCTGTCCATGACCATCTAATTTAAATCACACCCTTACAGCACATAACCACCACCGTTCCCTATCTCCCTCCTGGGTTTTTATTTTTCTTCATTGCACTTATAATCTTCTAATCTATTACATAATTTACTCATTTTTATGTGTCTGGCTCTCCCATCTAGACTGTAAACTTCATGAGGTCATTAGCTTTCTGTTAGATCCCTAACACCTTAGAAGAGTGCCAGACACTTAATAAACCCTCGGATTTATTAGTTATAGATTAACTAATAGTTAATAGTTAACTAATAGATTAACACTAGTTAATAGATTAACTAATATGTCAGGATATAAACCTTCAAAAACTCAGAGATAACTACATATAATTATATAGCTGTATAAATTCAATTACATAAATAGAAGCAATAAAAATCTCTGGGTACCAAGACAAACCATTCGGAGGTAGGATGTGCTATGGTGTTTGTAGACGCTTCACTCCACTCTCTACCTTTATCTTCCAAGGACACTCTTCCTGTGTGTGTCCGAATGAGCTGCCCTTGGCTCTTCTATCTCCTGTTTGCTTATATCCGAACCACTCCCAGAACAGCCACGGCAATGGACATGTCACAGCGGGCCTTGGGATGTCGGTATGCTCCCTGTCTCCTGAAAGGATCTACCTTTTGCCTTTCTTCTTTCCAGCAGGGCACTGTCTGTGACTTCTATCCGTTTGGTATTGGAGATGAGGGTATTAAGATAAGGTCAGGGACACTATATGTGCACTGGTCAATTTCAGTCCTCTCTATAAATTTGGGTGATATATCATTATCTGAAAGTCCACAAGATGAAGGGAGAATAGAATTCTTCCCTTTGCTTCTCACTGGTGAGGATTTTACTGAGGAAGGGAAGGAAGAAAGAAAATATCATTAAGTGACTTTCCATAATTTTTCTAGGAAGTTCTCCTTGACCTGGCAGCCACCCCATTTTGCCCTCCTTACAGTGCATCTGCTCTCCTTACAGTGTTTTTTTTTTTCTCCCTGTTTTTGGCATGAAATCCTCTAAGACCCAGTCCATTCTTCTCTTCTAGCTGAGTATTCTCTGCCCATGCAATCTTTACAGATCTCTTCCCGCCTGCGATTCTACTACATGCATTTAATTGTTCTCACAAAGACCCATGCTCAGTTATTTCTCCAACCAAATTTTATAGCTCCCCGAGGCTGGAAACTATGTCATATTTATTTTGTATGCCTCCCCTCTTGACCTCCTCCCAGATATCCCCTCAAACGCAACTAGGCAAATACTTGCTGAATGACTAAATCCTTTCAGTATTTCTATCACTAAAGTATAACATTCTTTCATCTGACTCTCCAGGTTCAAAAGTACATTGGAAAAAGTCATATATCAAAGTAGTCATTGCCAAGTAACACAGATTTATCTTTTCTAAAACTTGCAATCACTGAACCCAACTTCAGTGGCTTCACCAACAAGAAAAAAGGTATAAGCACACAAAGAAGCATCTGTTATGTAACTGCCTAATGCTGCTAGCTCAAGTCAACTTTTTTAGGCACAGGATTTATCTTTTATGGCAATTTAGTAGCATAAATACTGCCACACATTTCTTCCTCAAAAAAGAGGCATTGGAAGTGGTCCAACTTAACCTAAAACTTGCAACATGAAATGTAAAAAGGGGAGGTGAAATTGAATTTTAAAAGTTCCCAAGTTCCCCCAGCAGACACTCAAATACCATATATTAATTTGACTTTTATATAGAACGCTATGCAAGTCACAAAAGTCTAAAAATTTTAATGTGCCCTGGTCAGGTAGCTCAGTTGGTTAGAACACCGTCCCAACATGCCAAGGTTGCAGGATCAATCTCCAGTCAGGGCGCATACAAGAATCAACCAATGAATGCATAAATAAGTCAAACAACAAATTAATGTTTCTCTTGCTCTCTCTTTCTCTGTCCCCTACCCACCCATTCCTTTCTCTCTAAAAATCAATACATTTAATTTTTTTAAAATTTAACATCGAAAATCTTAGAACCCTATCACAGCACATGGATAACCAATCGGAACAACATTAGTTTCCTTAGGAAAAAAGGTGGATCTTAAAATTTTACACCAGTGTTTAGGAAGGGATAAGCTGAACCACTGCTCAAAAGCAAAGACGGATTCTTATTTCACTCTCCAATTATCCTGGGCGCTCATTAGTACCAATAGGGCAGGTGTGTCAAACTCATTTTCACCAGTGGCCGCATCAGCCTCACAGTTGCCTTCAAATGGCTGAATGCAGTTTTAAGACCCTTTCTGACACGCGCAACCTGTACAGTTTGCCCTGTGACCGATGAATGCCCGGGACGCCCGTGTGGTCACTGGTGCCCGTCTGGTTCTACTGTACAACACGCAGCAGAGAAACGGGAAAGTTGTTACCGAAAGCCCAAATGGAACACCACAGTCTGACGCCAAAACCTTCTTTCAAGATTTTCTGGACTCGAAAAGAAATATGAAGAAAAGTGCCCTGTTTTAGGTAAAAACAGATGAAGCACTGAGGATTGTCGTCTATTGGAATGTGTCCCTAAATGGAAAGGTAAAGGAATTTAATATATGCTCAATGTTTGACCAGTTAGCCAACACTCTGTAATAACAAATAAAAATGCTAAGCAGAAACAGTAAAGGCAACTTGTACTTCAGACACTAAAACGGACCATGTCTTCCATGACCATGTCTTCTGTGTTCGCGATAGAGCTGGTCCTTGCGCCGTGGACACCACCCCCAGCTCGGCTGAAAATCTGCACATTGCTTTTGATGCCACAAAAACTCTACTGACTGGCAGCCAACGGTTGGCCAGGAAGCCTTACCGATAACATAAACAGTTGATTAGCACATATTTTGTATATGAATTGTATTCTTACAGTTCAAAGTAAGCTAGAGGGAAAATCTTATTTTAAAAAATCATAAGGATACTACATTTACAGTGCTGTATGTATTTATTGAAAAATCTGCGCATAAGTAGACTCACGCAATTCAAACCTGTGTTGTTCAAGGGTCAACTGTAATTAAATAATCTTTAATTTCTACGATTTTCTACTCCAGCTGAGCAGAAGTCATGAAGTTAAATCTCCAGGAGACAAATGCTAATATCCCCTCAAGACAACCTTTCTTAAATCTTTCTAAACAGAGAAGACCTCAAAGGCCTCCATCAGAAATCTACTCTGAAGGTTAAAAATTCAAGAAAAACTTCCCTGTATTTAGCATAAATCCCTCTTGATGCTAGCTGTAAGTCTATTTCCTCTCCTTTTCCTTCAGGGAAGATGGAAAACAGCTGCTCTACATCCCCTTTCAGGCTACTTTTCCTTCCTGCCAGGCCCAACCCCCGCCCCCCTCCCGCCATGGGAAGAGTGTTAACACCCCAGGTGATTCCCAAGCCCAGCCGGCCCACGCCTGAGGATCCACCGGGGCGAGCCCGGCGCCCCCGTGCCTCCTGGAATGATATCTCGGAACAGCAAAGGTCCCAAGAACAGTTCTTTACCAGACTGTGTGAAATTGTAGAAACCCACTGCTTATAGTCTGTCCTCAGATACAGTCAAACAACAAAATCAGCTCAGTTTCAAGACATTTTCAATCAGAGCTGTAAAGAAGGTAGGCAGCAGTGCCCAGCAGCTCGCCTCCGGGCCTCCGGGTCTTCACTGCTGAGCCACTCCGCGTGTCGGGTGGTGAGGGCACCTTGGCATGAAACACGTCTGAGCTGCTTGGTGATTTTATCATGCAGTTCTCGAGTTTCTTGTCACTGACACAACTTTCTGGATGTAAGCTAACCTCAGAAAGGCAGTAACTCTTGCAACGCTGCAATCTACAGGACTACTCTAAATCACAGTGTCAATTTGCAGCCCATTATTTCTTTAAATGAACTACCTCTGCTAGATTCACAACATAATCTGCAGATCACATTTTAGACCAACATTTATACAAGCAACCTAAAGCTGTTACCTTCCACTCCAGGAAGCTAACAATTATTCTCATCTTTCTTGCAATCACCATTAGGCTGCAACAGTAAAGTCAGTATATTGCCTGCCTGCTTCATCAATAAAAATATTATAGACCCACAAGCTTGGTGAGGCGATTTCCTTTACAAATCTCTCTTAAACGTTATGAAATGCTGATTCAACTTTGTTGTGGTATCACATCTGCATGTATTAAATACCTGTTGCTTAGTAGCTAAGTTTAACACAAAAGTCTTGATTTAATCAACAGATACACATTTACGTCTCTATGGCGTGTGTGTGTGTGCGACAAACATTTCAGATTTAAATGGCAGCTTTCTCAACAGACTGTGAACCTCTTCAACCTCTACTAAAAGAGCCTGTACGTTAATTTAAACACACACAAGGAATTTTGCTATGATTGTCCTCCTATTTTTCACATTAACTGGGGAGGGAAGAGGCATTATTAATTCTACAAATAATACAAAAAAACATTTTGGCATGCAGACACACTCAGTTGCAAATTCACTCTGCCCATGTCTAGGAAAAGCAGGTGGGCACAACCAACAATCAACAGTGAATGTGTCACGTATGCATACCTGAGATTTAACTGCATCTGTCTTTTGTGATATTTTTAAAAACAGGGCTATATTTACCTAATAGTTATAACCACTCCCAAATATGCAATGCCAAAATAAGTCATGCTTATTATCAGGAGGTTTATAGCTTCTAAATATTACTGAAGAGGTAAATGCTGTTTCTTCAGGAATCGTTTACTAACATTTCATGACAACACTAACCAAACTGATGTTTATGGGATATCCCAAGACAGTTGAAACAAACAGAAATCCCGTGGTAATCTTTAAGCACATTGAAATTGATAATATTATTGTGAATTTAGGAGTGAACAAACTACTGCATTCAAGAAATAAACACATGACCTCAACAGTTTCTTTCCTCTTTCCAAATCCCTTTACTTCTTTTTGATCTCCAACCATGTCTCTGAACACTCTGCCTCCTGCAGGTTTATACTCTCTGGGGCATTTGAAAGAGGATCTGCTACACCCTCAACAGGCTGGGGCTTGCCTACATAGTCAGTAGTACGCAACATACTTGGTAAAGCACCCAAAGACCTGAGGCCAGGTAATGAGAACAGAGTGGTAAGTCCAGGGCCCTGCAGAAACTAGCAGAGGCCTCACAACTGAATCCTTACAAGGCCTGAGAAGAGATATAGAAGAGAGGAAGAGGAGGGAGCAGTGGACAGTTTACAGAAGCCTGAGAAGCCCAGGAGCATTCCAGGGAGCTGACAGTTCATGGACAGTAGTCCGTATTAAAAGGGATAATAAACTGGATCTGTAGGAAAATAAAATGCAAGAGTCCTTAATAAAATAAATTTGGAGTTATAAAGGAGAAAAGTACAATTAAACATGCAATTTAGTTTAATCTCACTTTTAAAATAGCCACTAACTGCATGCAAGATTATAAACAGATTGCTATTTTCACAGTATTTCCATTTCCCCCTAAAAAGAGAAGTCGCCTGCTGTACATCACTCTCCATTTCCACTGGGCTAAAATATGAAAATACTAGTTTTGAAAAAAATTAGGAAGTACTAGGCAATTTTAAAATGTAGCTGTATGATCTGTGGGGACTTTTCCTTTCCTTCAGTTGTGCAAAGACATATGAATTTGTAAGGAATAGTTAGTTCGCCCTAATGGCCCCTTTTGAACCCATCCACAATACTTTGCATTTCTCTTTCCAGTATGATTCTTTTCTGCAACACTTCTCCACCATTAGCTAACGAAACTACTGTTCTAAACATAATTAGAAGTGGTGAAACAGTACATTTAGATGGGTCAGAACTTGGGACTACATTTATTAACTAACATACATAAAAAGGTTTTTCTTTAAAAAACAATTATTCAATTAAACAGTATCCACTTAATGAAAAGTTTAATTTTTTAAAAGGGAATTCCGTACTGGAATTGCACATTGGAGTTAGTAAGACTTTTTAGAATTCATCCATTTGTAATTATTGCTATCAGCAAATGGATCAGTGCGTCAGGATTCTGCAATTTTCATCTCTACTTCCCCTTCTGCCACTAATTCACCATATGAATGTCTTGGGAAAATAATTTCTCTCTTTGGTACTCTGGGTTTATACACTTTCAAAATTCCCATTTTGGGCCCTGATTCTAGATTTAGAGATTTTTATTGTGCCATCCAAACATCTGCTGGCAATTTGGTGACCCCCAAAGAGTTTTATTCCTCAGATCACTACAGGGGAGGGTAATGTAATGAGGAAACCCTACGGCATTAACAATAAGAACTGTCCTGCCCTCTGCTTAGACACCTTCAGAAGGTTCCTGGGTGTTGGATCTGATCAGGTGCCTTCCCACTTCTTTCAGGAGAGGAAAGATCCAGCCCCTCTCAGTAAATGGAATTACGGCATCCAGTATGATCAAGATGTGACCTTCGCCACAGGCCAGATCTCCTCAAAGGCCTGCCACACACACATCACAGGATAATAACAACATTTCTCTTTTTAATAGGGTGGTGACAAAAGAGTAAGAGTATTTACTATAAGTACTTAGAACTCAAACCTGCCAGTGGTAAGTACTACTGCAACCACAAAAACGTTCGTCTTTCCTTACTAATTTCTTTACTCCTTTTGGAAACAAAGATTACTGATACATTTAAACCCAAATTTAAATATTTTATCTTCCTTTATCCCTCTCCAACCATTGGTTGAAATCATAATACTAAAAGGGAATCATATAATGGCTTTCATGCAATGCACTGTGGTCTGAGGCAGTAGAAATAAATACCAAAATAATCTACCACAAATAACATTAAGATATGTGTAAATATTTCATTATTGAATTGCAGAATGCATTTTCACCTATGATTTTAAAACACTTTCAGAGATTACAAAATCTATATAACGAGGCATTGGGAAAGGCGGGGAACACCTGTGAAGTTAAGAGCCTCACCTCATGGATAACCTACCACCAGGTTTCTCCAGCAGCACTGTCGGACATCGAACTGGAAAGACCACCAACCTCACTGAAAACCTGTATCTGGATACACTAAATTGTGGACTAGTTTTATAAGTACAAACGTAGATGCACACACAAGTGTCAGTCACTACGAAGGTCCTGACCTCATGTGGCCAACCTACCTGCCTTATTAGGGGCTGTGTCCCACAACCAGGCCCCTGCCCTCAGGGAGGAACTTTAGACAGTGTCTGCCCAGCAGGACCTGGAAAGTCCCAATAATTCCCTCAGTAGCAAAGGCCTACACCCAGGGTGTCCTGCTGCAAATCTCTCTTTGTCCAAGATTTTCTATTTTTTAGAGAATCCCCTTTTATTTGGTGATTGTATTATCAATATTGTTAACGTGAATGTAAAAATGTACTTTGTAGGCCACTGTTTTTATTTAATTAACTAAAATGATAACACTGATCTGACATATGCCAATCAATGAAAAAGGATGCTTCCCACGCTCTCAGACTCTCACATGTTTACTTGGGTTTTCTCCCTGTCTACATTAGCACCTCCAGGAGAGCTAGCGCAGTCCCTTCTACACTTCCAAATGGACGGCACTGTCTGGTGCTTTTTGCTGAACCCACACAGATGGGTCACTAAACAACGGAGGTATCAAATTCAATCCTTTCTCCGTTTTATTAGAACACATTTTTACCTACAACACTTCATAAAAGGACTTATATCTGTTTGGTGACTTCAAAAGAAAATTGGCACGAATAGTCAAACACTCAGAGAAAATTGGCACGAATAGTCAAATACCCAGATTGATAATCCTGCTTTTTTTTTTTTCCTTGCATATTACAAACATTTTTGTGATTCGATTTTAGCAGTACTGCCGGAATATTCTACAAACTATTGTACATCATATTGTCACAGGTTATCATTGAGAAGTCAAAAAAACTTGAGAAAAAGGTAATTATTAGATGATTAAATCCTATAATGTGAAAAATACTTTAAAAAACCCTATTTTTAAACTATTTCTAAGTGAGAACGTCCATCCTCAAATTTAATGTTACATTAACTAAACCACGACTTTCTATAACGAAAATAATTTTTAATAATTTTACTACCCGAAGATCCCTAGAAACTGTGTCATTGCCTGACCTAAGGAATTCCAGGTAAATGAGGTGCACTCCCTTCCTTTAAACAACGGATTCGGTTTCAACCTTTCATGCCAGCAGGCCTACGCAGAGGCTGCTACCTCGATCAAGTGAGCAATGAAAATGAGCATGCTCTCAGGTCTCAGACTTGGCTCCCATTCCAGCGGCGACAGATCCTGAGCCCATGTGGCATCGCTTACAGAGCTTCCCAGCCTGTGAGTCAAGCGTCCCCCAACCACACGCAGAGTGTTGCCAGAGCCCAGCAGGCCGTCCGAAAACGCGTGGCTAAGCTAGACCCAACGCGCCGAAAGCGATCTCCGGGTTCTTATGGTGCGCCTGGCTCTGCACTGAGCCCTCCAGGGGTGGAAAGGGACGAAGGGCTGTCCCCAAGACCGGCCACTGCACGGCTCGGACTTCACGCCTAGCGCACCCTCCAGGCACCCCGCCGAGTCCGGCCCGGGCACGCAGCCCACCGCGCTGGGCGCCCGGCTGGGGACGTGGCTCTCCGCCTCCCGCCCGCCCCCCGGCCAAGACACCGAAAGTTAGTAGTGCCGCGGTGAACCCAGAGCGGCGCCCGCCGCTCGCCCCTGTCCGCCCCCTCGCGCGCCCCTCTGCTCACCGCTCCCCGCCGCGACTTCGCCCTCTCGGGCGTCGCCCCACCAGCCTCGGCCCAGGCTCCAGAGCCCCTTCCCTGCCCCCGTCAACTCCAGGGCGCCCGGCGCCCTTGGAGCCAAGTCCTCAGCTCTCCCGCCGAGCCATCGGTGCTGGTGGGCGCCGCGCCGCGGGATGCGCCGCTGCTGCCTCGGGTGGCGCTACTTGGAGCCCGTGGGGCGCAGGCGGGTGGGGTGTGGGCTAATCCGGAGAAGGGCGGGACGCGGCGGGCGAGAGGCTCAGCCGGAGGGAGGAGGAAACCGCAACGTCACCAGAGCCCTCAGAGGCGAGGATGGGGAGGGGGAAACGGGGACCCCCTCCCCATGCGGGACCCCGACCTCCGGCCTGCCCCGCTTCCCCCTCCCTCTGCCCCTCCCCTGCCTCGCGGCTTGGGAGCTACGCCCGGCCTCCCCCTCCGCCCCCCACTCTGGCCACGACTCCAAGCACCCCTGCCTTGCCAGGCCTGCCTCTGACTTGCTCTTAATCGTTTCTAATGACCCGTACGTTTCTGGTTGGACTCAGGAATCACTCCCAAACGAAAGATAGTTTTGGAGGCCCACGGGGAGGAGCTGATGCTGCCATAGAGCCCGGAGAAAGAAATCGAGGAAAACTTGGAGAACCTTATTGCGGTGGGAAAGGCGGGGAGGCTATTGCCTACTCCACTCGCCTTTTTCAAAAATAGTTAACTCCTCCTTTTCTCCCGCATTCGGTTTTACTCTGCTCTCAGAGAGAAGTCGGAAAATCACCTATTGCAAAGTACTTCTTGCTGTAACTGTACTAACAACAAACACTAAATTGAAACCACCGAACCCTGCAAACTGAATGGATTTTAATTATCAAAGGTAAAGAAAGGGTCAGGAACAGAGCATTTAATGCCAGCAGCTCACAAGAAGAAATTCCATTTATCTTATCTCCTAGGCCTGTGTGGGTGGGTGGGGGAAAAGGAGAGGGAGAGCATTTATCCGCCTGAGTTCTGCTACCTTAGCCGTCACAGCTCCCTTGGGGAAGTTTCTGCAGTTCTCTTAAGAGCAGCCACTGTGCCAACATGGCTCCCGAGAGGTGTCAGATAGGTACCAGGCCATCACCTCAGGGCTAACTTTGCCTCTCTGTGTTAGCATGTAATTAACCGACCAGCGCTAGACAGTACAGGAATGACAGATGTTTACCCATCCCTTAGAACTGGAGATGTTTCACCTGAGAGCAGTGCTTTTTTTCCGTTTGCTTCAAAGTGCTTTGACCTTTGAAGAGCCACCTCCATCCATGCCCCCTGCCCTCAGAGATTCTCCAGACCTGCAGAGGCGTTTCCCTTAGGCCACATTAGAAAAAAATGTGGATGCCTACTGCTGGGCTTCTAACTCAAAAATTGCATTTGAAGAGATTCCTTACAAACAGGTCAAGAGGAAGTGGTTTTGTTAATTTTTTGTGATGTTTACTCAGGTAAACCACTGATTTGCATAAACTTCCAGATGTTTTAGAGGTGGCATGTGGAGGAGACCAGAAGGGGCTTGAGAATTTAGAACTAGCTTTGAATTATGGTTTAAATCCTTACTTTGCAATTTACTACTAAATGCCTTGGAAAACTAACTGCAAAGCCTCAGTTTCCTCATATGTAATGGAGAGGAATAATATCTTCTTAGAACAGTTATAGAAAGGGTGCAATAAAAATAGCTTATATGTGAGAGTTACTTGATGCCAGTTACTGTGCTAAGGGATTTACATGTAATAATTCAAATATTGGAGATGATGACTCCAATACTACAGCTAAACGATTCTGAAAATGTTTAGCTGTAGTGTGTAACCCATATGTTCATTTCCATTTATCTTCTCAAAATTGGAAGAGACTTTAGAAAAAGCATTTGTTTTGATTTATTTAACCACTCAACAAGTAGTCATCTAGCCTCAGAGATTCTTCAACCTAGAACATCAAATCATCAGGGGAGCTTTGATAAAATATTTTGTAATAGAGGCCCCACGCCACACCAATAAATCAGAATCTCTAGGGCTACAGTTTATGCGTCAGCATTTTAAACTCTTCCCATGTCATCATAATGTGCAAGGGGTATGTTGAGATCTCTTCAAAGTAGGCAGTAGTACCCACTGGCATTTGTTCCTGTACCCCAGTTTTACCTTCCATGGACCTGGAAGTCTGCCACTGAATAGTATCCCCCTCTTGAAAAGCGCCCGCCATACAGTAGGCCTCAAAAGTCTGCAGTTCTCTCTGGAGTCTTCCGGGATGCAGCTAGCCTTGATTCCACAGGAAAGTGCCTCCTTCAGTTTGCCCGGGTACCTACCAACTCCACCAGCTTTTCTCATCCTTTCCGAAAGCCTTTGGGAGTTGGTTTGCTTTGCCATCATCCCTCTGAAAGTCTGATCCCAAGAATTTAATTCAGCGTTTTACCCAAATAACACCCAGTAAAAGATATTGAATGGCTTTGTTCTTTTTTTTTTTTTTGGCTTTGTTCTAATTACTGTATTTTCCCAAGTAAAAATCCTGAGAGCTTTTATGGCAGTAATACTACCCTGTTGATTCCTATATTACAATTTACTAAAATCTCAAGCAGTAATATCTTTTTCACAACTGTTGCAAAACACACTTTCTCAATCTACACATATTACAATTTGTGTTTAGCACCTAATGTGTTTGTCTACTAAATGCTATTATGCTAAGTCAGGTTTCTTAGCTTGTTGACATGTTGGATGTCAGTGATGTAATTGAATAATTCTGCCTCCCAATTTTATGTCTTCTGTAAATTTGATCAGTGTGCTATGTCACCGCTTATGTTCCCATTCTCCTGTACCTTCCATGCCAACTGAAATTGAATTAGCATACTGTTGATGAAGAATCACATCAAATGGGGCCCCACGTGTTAGAGTCCTATTTTCATTCCTTGTCCCAGAGCAGCATTTAATGTGCATGGCTGCATGCTGCAACAGTGGAAAATTGTAATGGTGGGAAATCAAACCCACCCCACCATTCTTTGACCTTGTTTCTGTAAGTGCTGCTTCTGACTAATGTGTGGCTTGTAGATGAGCAGCATGTTAGTATAAGAATCCTGGGAACTAACTTCAGAAGATACAGACTCCAACCTTTAGGCATCCCAGCTCCGGGAGATTTGCTGACCTTCAACCACAGAGTCAGGATGAGGTAAAACAGGATGATGTGAATCCAAGATGACTAAACCAGGATGACGCACACCAGACCATCCCTTGCCTTATGGGAGTGGACTCTGCTTGTCTGTCTGCAGGTCGAGAACTTTGCAACCCCCTCCCTTGACCTCTTTGTTCTGTTCCCCTCTCCCTCCTTATAAAAACCTCTGCCCCCACTGAGATGTGGAAATGAACTTTAAGATGTGAGTCCCCCCTCTTCTCGGGAGATAGGCCTTGAGACGTGAGTCCCCCATCTTCCAGGTTGCCAGCACCTGGAACCTGGTGCTGGCAACCAGGGAGAAGAAAATAAACTACTTTCCTTTACATCAGTACCTGCCTCTTGACTATTGGCTTTCATTGCAACAGGCAGTCAGACCTGCTTTCAGTTACAATGGCATCTTTGTGGGCATTAGAAGAAGGTATGCCACCCTTACTCAGGCAGAGGGATCAACCTCTTCCTCCCAGATGGAACCCTAAACAGCAGATGTGCTTTGTCTATCCGGTGGGTTTGCTTTGCTGGTGTTGCAACATTGTCAAGAGAAGGAAATGACTACTTAGTGAATTCTCATTAACTTCTGAATTTCTTCTTACTTTTCTAAGCGGCCAGATATTACTTTAATAATAGGTTTATTAATTTTGCTGAAGATCTGTGAAAAGCCCCTTGTCTTGGTTTCAGGAATTAAGCTGCTCTTTTGTTAAAACTTATTTGTCCATATCCAATCTTTTAGTATTCATAGTTTTGGGTGCTGATTCCAGGAGAAAATCCTAAATATTTAAACTCTCTTTGCTGGGATGTAATTTTTTAGGCAAGAGAAGTTAAATTTCAGGGATCTAGGATATTTTCTTACAAGTTCTTCACTTAGTTTTTAATTAATTCTTCCAAAGTTCGTTTTATTCTTTCAGTTGAATGGTTATTTTTTCAAGATAGAGAAGAGAAGAAAAAAAGGGAATTAGTTCTGGCTTGTCATTTGCTTATCCCAAGTAGAGGCATCCTTTCTATGTTCTGCTAGCCTGAACAAAAAACAAAAAATGCATGTTTTTTTTCTGTGTCCTTAGTTTATTCTTGGCTCTAGTCCAACAGACCCCAACCTTACATGGATATCACAAGTACATGTCTTCTGTTCCCTTGTTTAGTTATAAGTTATTAAATTAAACTCAAACTTGCCCTTTAGGTTTTACTAGCCAGCCAGCTCATTCATGATTATACATACAATTATTTCAATCCTTGAAATGCTTTGTTTTTCCCTACCTCAGGCAAAATTAGTCTTATCGTTAGACACACACACACACACACACACACACACACACACACACACACCCTGCACCTGAAAGGTTCATCCTTGAGTCACTGAAGAGATATGATCATTTCGGTTCCTTAAGCCCCATTGCCCTACACTTGTCCTTGGTGATCATCTCTTTCAGCTTCCCCTTCCATTTCTGGGCATTCTGCTCTGGTCAGATACCCACTGAGGCTTCTTCTCCAGGCCCTGGCTGCCTCCCGTGACTTCTTCAGTGCTGACCTGCTGTTCTCCATAACCCGGGCTGTTCCGCTGCTTCATGTCCAGATGACTCAAGCTTCCTGAACCTACTTTTCATCAGTAAAACCAAAGGAAATGACAGGGTTGGAACTTGAGGGTATCATGCTAAGTGAAATAAGTCAAACAGAGAAAGGCAAGTACCATAGGATTTCACTCATATATGGAATATATTGATTTTAAAAAATCCAAAATGGGACATAAAACAAAAACAAACTCAGCAGCTTGGTGGTTACCAGAGAGGAAAGGATGGGAGAAGAGCAAAATGGATACAGGGGTCATTCGTGTAGTGACGGATGGAAACAGACTTTGGTGGTGAGATGGCAAATTATAGTGTGCACCTGAAACTTATATAATGCTATAAACCAGTGGTACCTCAATTAAACAAGAACAACCAAAAAGAAACATTTGCCTACGTTCTCAAACAGAATTGAGTTGCACCTTCTCCACCCTAGTCACAGTTGGAAACTTCTACATGTAATTCTTCAGGTATATATTTCCTGGCATCACAATCTTCTAACAGATTATTAAGTGCCAGACACTCCATGAGTTTCACTTTACCCTCATGGGCGCTGGTGTCGGTATTACTATGCTCGTTTGATTCATGAGGAAACGAAGCTCAGAAAGTTGAAGGGATTTTCCCAAGATGGCTCAGAACACATATGATTATGTTTTCTGATACTAAATCCAGGCTCTTTCCACTAAATCACTCAGCCCGCACTAACTTTTCATTATCTAAAGCCCCACTTGTAGTTTGAGTGTCCTGGCCTCAGGTGAAGTTATTCTCCATTCTTGATTGACTTTTGAAATGGAAGATTTTCATTTTTCTATCACCTCCTGATTTATTTTGAACTACCCCAGGTGTTCTATACACCTACCAAATTACAGCACTGTTCTCTGAAATGACAGAAATGGTTATTGATATTTGACACATGACTGAATGAAATTAGAAGTTTGTTCTTTTCCTCAGAGTTACACAATGGACCGAAAGAAGTTTAAACATTTCATGTTTTCTTACCCATGGTTTTTGAGAACTGTAAGGAACTATAGACATCACTGAGGAATTTGGAAAATAAATGTTTATTGAGGCTTAATTTAATCTGGTGATTCCTTATAATATAATTGGATAGTATTTAATCCTCCTCTTTTTACCAAATTCTGGCTTTTTCCAGAAAAAGTGAAATTAAGGAAGAATTGTGTGAAGGGAGTTCTGAGAACAAGTTCATGGTCCAGGAATCTGATTTCCCAATGTCCATGTGCTATTATGGTCTGTTTTTCAAAAAATAGCGCAACTGGTCTCCATGCACCCCACTCATTCACAGGAGTTTTTTGTCTCCTATAAAGTTGGAAAACTCAACCCTGCTAACAGTAGAGATTACACCATGTTTGCACCAGCTTGGAAGCCACGCCTATGGGGACTTCATGCGAAAGTATTCAAGAGGTGCGAAGGCGTTGCTCCAGTGGTGTTCTGTAGTGGTCATTCAGACCCCTGACTGCATATTAGCGTCCCCCAGGGAGTAGGTAAAACATCAGTGTCTCAGAAATTCTGATTTAATTCTTTCTAGGAGGAGCTGCAAACGACCCATATGCTTTTATATACCAGGTGGTTCCAGTTAAAACCAGTATTCCAAGGCAGTGTTCCCAAAATGTGCTGACCACTAGGACCATCTGGGAAGAGCTTTTAGAACTTCCGATGCCCAGGCCGTAGCCTTTACGAGTCAGTAATGGCTGGGGTGTGTAAAGTTCTGAGATTCCGATATACGGGAGGTTTGGGAACCACTGCTCCGCGGAAGTGCTACAGAGCAGGCACTTGAACCAAATGAAGCATTAGATTCAGACAATGTGTTTACTTGCCACATTTGTACAGTTTAATAATTAATAAAATATTGTGAAGAAGGGTTTCCATTTATACCAGTTCACTGACATACTTATTTCTATACTTTTGTTAGACATGCAGTTTGGGGAAATAATACTTGATTTCAGTATTGGCTGAACTAATTAAGTTGCTTTCAGATTGTAGTTAATGTTTCACTTCATGTTTCTGCTGCCCAAATATTATATAAATAATAAATTTCAATAAAACAGTTAACAGCCAGTCTGTTCGGACTTTTTCTTCTACTGATGAGATGAACAGTACCACACAAAGAAAATCTTGGCTGTTTTGCATTTATAATATCTTTTAGATGAGGAATAATTGATAGTTTGCTGATATTAAACCTAAATTTGTAATCCAATGACATTTTTCTGTATCTTTTTCTAACCTAATAGCAAAGAATGCAGAC
>PVKM010020017.1:0-23693 GCA_004027735.1 Carollia perspicillata | reverse complement strand
GGGGTGTTAAAATCCTCTACTATAATTGTGTTGCTGTCAATATTTTTCTTGAAGTCATCCAAGATTTTCTTTATGTATTTGGGTGCTCCTATATTGGGTTCATATATATTTACAATGTTTATGTCTTCTCGGAGGAGTCTTCCCTTGACTATTATGAAGTGACCTTTTGGGTCTCTCTTTATGGCCCCTTTTTTGAAGTGTATTTTGTCTGATAAGAGTACTGCTACTCCAGCTTTTTTTCCTGTCCATTTGCTTGGAAAATTTGTTTCTAGCCCTTCACTTTCAGTCTGTGTACCTCTTTTGTCCTAGGTGTGTCTCTTGTAGGCAGCATATGTGTGGGTCATGCTTTCTTATCCATTCAGCTATTCTATGTCTTTTAATTGGAGTGTTTAATCCATTTATATTTAAGGTTATTATTGATAGGTACTTATTCATTGCCATTTTCATACCTGTGTTCCTCTCTCTCTCTCTTTTCCTTTTCTTAAAGCAGTCCCTTTAGCATCTCTTGCAGAACTGGTTTGGTGGAGGTGTATTCTTTTAGACTTCTTTTGTCTGGGAAGCTCCTGATCTGTCCTTCTATCTTGACTAAGAGGCTTGCTGGGTAAAGAAGCCTAGGTTGCAGTTCTCTGGTTTTCATTACTTGGAATATTTGTTGCCATTCTCTTCTGGCTTGGAGTGTTTCCATTGATAAGTCAGCTGCTAGTGTTAACAGGTCCCCCTTGTATGTTACTTCCTGTTTCTCCCTTGCTGCCTTTAAGATTCTCTCTTTATCTTGGAATTTTGACATTTTAATTATGATGTGTCTTAGTGGGCCTCTTTGGGTTCCTCTTGATTGGGATTCTCTGTGTTTCCTGGATTTGTGTGACTTTTTCTCTCATCAAATTAGGGAAGTTTTCCATCATTACTTTTTCAAACAGGTTTTCTATCCCTTGCTCTTCTTCTTCTCCTTCTGATATCCCTATTATTCAGATATTGTTATGTTTCATATTGTCTCGTATTTCTCTTAATCCCTCTTCATTCTTTCTGAGTCTCTTTTCATTTTCTTGCTCTTTCTGGGTATTTTTTTACCTTGTCCTCCAGCTCACTGATCCAATCTTCTGGTTCACCAAGCTAGTTTTTGATTCCTTCTACTGTGTTCTTCAGTTCAGAAATTGTATTCTTTATTTCCTCTTGGCCCTTGTTGATAGTTTCTATTTCTTTTTTCATGTTTATATAGTTTGCAATGAGTTCATTGCAGTTTCCCTGTAGTTTCTGGTAATTCTCTATGAGCTCATTGAGCTTCCTGATAACTATTACTTTGAACTCAGTATCTGATAGTTGTGTTGCCTCTATTTCATTCAGCATTCTTCCTGAGGCTTCCTCCTTTCCTTTCATTCCAGGATTGTTTTTTTGTCTTCCCATTGTTTGTGAGACTCTTCTTGTTAGCCTCTACTTCTTAAATTTATGTATTCTGAATCCCTGTGTTTATGGTGTGAACTGCTGTGGTAGAATGCCTGTGAGATTCAGTGGTACCGTTTTCCTTGATCTCCCAAGCACACTGGTCTTGGGCTGTCGTTTAAGTTGGCTTTTTGTTTGTCTTTGGGTTTTGATTGATGTTGGGTCTTTATTTGGTGGGTCCTTTCCACCAGCTGGTTAACTGAGGGTCACTCTGTCCACCACCTCTTGTATTTTGTTGTGCTGGTGTGGGCAGGTTGTGTTGAAGCTGGTTCGTCCATGTGTACAAGGTTTTGAGGATTCTCTCTTGCTCTTGTTCAGTTCTTTGTTCTGGGTAATTTCTTCATTATTTAGTTGTGTTTTCAGATAGGTCCTGGGTTGATTTAATGTGGCTTCCACTTCCACCTTCTCCTTCTGTTGTTATCTGTTGGTGGTTCCTTTGTTGATGGGTTTCCTCTTCCAGCAGGTATCCTGGTGTTCACATCTTCCACCTACTCTTTTTTTGTGATCCGATGGAGGGGGAAGGCAAAATGATTTAAGACAGCAATAAAGTATTCTATGATATTTATGTATCAGCCCATAGAGAAGGGATAGGAGATCCTTTGGCTATGTGTAGTGTTAACTACGATATTCCACACAACTAACCACTTTTTAGAAAGGGTGGAGAGAAGATAAGAGGGAAAATAATCCTTCTCTCTTGTTGGGGAGGGAAGAATTGTGAGTTGGATCTAGAAAGCAGTGAGGTTGTGGGAGGTCAGATTCTGAGGTAAGGTGAAGAGTAAATGATAGAAAATAGGTGTAGTGTGTGAGAGAATAGAGTTAACCAGAACAGTAATAGAGTTCAGGAAACTGTGAAGTGGGCTAAGATCTGGGAGGGGTGCTGTGTAGTATTTACAATTATATGGAACAGCCAGTATTTACAATAATAATGGAGCAACAATCATATGACTGAATCTATGTGATGTGGATAACAAGAATAGGAAGTATAGGACCTTGAGTAGTGTGTTAATGGAACACAAATGAAGTGAAAGACAGTAAATTAATAATACACTATGAAAGAGAGAACAAGGGAAACTAGTCAAACAATACAATTTAACCAACCAAGCAAAGAAGACCAAACAGAAAGAAGAGAAATACAAAATTACTAGTAAAATAAAAGATGTAAGGACAATGAAAAAATAATACAAATATGCAATAACTTGCAGGTTCTCTGTAGTAGCAAAGTGAAATTTGTTTCACTATCTCAGCTGTTGGGATAACCCCTCTTTGGGTCCAACTCTGACATTTTCATAGTCCCAGGTTTTTTTGTCTCACTTGTGGGAATTAAAAAAAAAAGGAAGGAAGGAAAAAAGATAAAATATAGGGGAAAAAGGAAGAAGGAATAAATCAAGAAGGAAAGAGAGGGAAAAGAAGTTGAAAAACAAAATAAAATAATAACAAATTTTAAAAAGAATTACTTAAAAAAAAAAAGCCTCTTGCTGGCTTCAAACTGGCCAAACCAGTTTTGTGGGTCTTCCTGGCTGCAGCAGGCTGAGGATAATTGGTTTGGCTTTTCTCCCTTTCTGATTTGCACTCAGTCAGCCTCCAGCCCAGTTCCTCAGCAGTCTCTGGTCCCTCAGGTTCCACAGTTTTGGGTGTGGGCTTGGGGCCTTCTGCAGAGCACACTCCCTCCGGGTTACAGGAGTATATGCTTGCACTCAGTCAGGCTGCCTCTGGTTCCTCAGCTTCAGGTGCCTCACTCTTCCCAGGGCTATTGGAGTGTGCACAGGGCCTTTCATACTACCTTGGGAGCGCCACACAGCTGGGTGGGGAGGAGGCCAGAGTGGCTTTTTTCACTTTTTCTTTTTGAGAAATTCCTCCTGCTCAAGCCTGTCTCTCCATACAGAGGCCTGGCCTCTCCCACAGCCCAATTCTCCAACCAGACTGAAGACTATCTGGGCCAGGGCCCATCTCGGACCAACTGTCTACTCTCCCCAGTCAGTGTCCACAGACTCTGTGGGTGCTCACAGCCCCTGTGTGTTTGCCACTTAATCCTTATTCCCCTCTTTGTGACTTTAAGCAACCAGGCCTCTCCCCATGCTGCTCAATCCTTGTTTGGCAGGGGAGGGAGCTGTTGACCCAGATCTCTCCCAAGAACCCTGTAGCAGACCCAGTGGGCACCAGGCCTGGGATTGCAGCTGCCCTGGTCCCTATGCTGGTCCCAGAGACCTTATTGTCCTGAAGCACTCTCCTTAGCATCTGGTTTTTCAATGTCCTCTACAATTTTTGGTTTCCTATCTTCATATGTGCTGGGGTACTGTTGGCTGTTTGCTCTATTCCTCCATAAATTGGCTAGGTTTTTCTCCCATGTGTGTGTGTGTGGGGGGGGGGGGTGGAATCTGCTCCCTCCTACCTGGCTGCCATCTTAAGTTATTCTGCAACATTTTATATAATACTGGTTTGGTAGTGATGAACTCCTTTAGCTTTTTCTTGTCTGGGAAACTTTTTATCTATCCTTTGATTCTAAAATATGGCTTTGCTGGGTCAAGTAATCTTGGTTGTAGATCTTTGCTTTTCATCACTTTGAACATTTCTTGCCAATCCTTCCTAGCCTGCAAAGTTTCTTTTGAGAAATCAGCTGACCATGTCATGAAAGTTTCCTTGTAGGTAGCTCACTGCTTTTCTCTTGCTGCTTTTAAAATTCTGTCTTTGAATGTAACCTTTAGCATTTTAATTATGATGTATCTTAGTGTGGGCCTCTTGGGTTCATATTGTTAGGGACTCTCTGAACTTCCTGGACATAAATGTGTATTTTCCTCATCAAGTTAGGAAAGTTTTCTGTCATTATTTTTTCAAAAAGTTTTCAATTTCTTGTTCTCTGTTTTTTTCTTCCAGCACCCCCATGGTACATGAGAATGTTGGTATGCTTGAAGTTTTCCCAGAGGCTCCTTACACTATTCCTCATTTTTTAAGATTTCTTTTTATTCTAGCTCTTCTAATTGGGTGTTTTCTTTTCTTCCTTGTATTCCAAATCACTGATTTGATTCTCATCTTTCTCCACTCTACTGTTGATTCCCTGTAAATTGTTCTTTATTTAAATTAGTGTATCCTTCATTACTGACTGGATCTTTTTATGCTCTTGAGGTCCTAACTAAGTTCACTGAGCATCCTTATAACCAGTGTTTCAAACTCTGCATCTAGTAGACTGCATGTTTCCATTTTGTTCACTTCTCTTTCTGGAATTTTGTTCTGTTTTTTCATTTGGGCCATGTGTCTTTATCTCCTCATGTCGGCAGCCTCCTGTGTTTGTTTCTATGCATTATGTAGAGCTTCTACATCTTCAAGGCTTGGTAGAGTGGCCTAATGTAGTAGGTGTCCTATAGGGCTCAGTGGCACAGCCTCCCTTATCACCCAGGCTGGGTGCTCAAGGTATGCTCACCGTGTGTACTGGGTACACCTGCCTTTTATAGTTGAGCCTTGATTGCTCTTGGCACAACCAAAGTCAGCCACCTCCTGTATTCTCTCTGGAGCTACCCAATATAAGCTACAAAGTGATCTATAGGCTCCTATAGACTGCCTATAGGATCTATAGACTGCCACTGTGGATGGGTCCAGGTGAGGCCAAGCCATGAACCAAGGCTGGTTACTCCTAGCGCCAGGCGTGGGGCTACTTAGCAAGAAGCACAGGGCCAGATGTTGCCTGTTTGAGAGAATTTAGAAAAATCTGAAGCATGGGCCAAGACAAGTCATTTGGAAAAGCCATTGAAAATGATTTTGTGGGCCTGAAAGTTGAGTGGGACCTTAGATGGGGCAAACAGTGTGAGCCAGGTTGATGGAGTCTCAGATATGGTACCCACCTGCCAGCTATGTGAAGGGAGGGTTCAGAAAAAAAGAATGGTCTCTGCCAGCACTTTTCCCTGGGAGGAAGCTGCCCCCCAGCTCTTGCCCTGATGCAGGACAATTGAGCTCCACCCTGTATGTCCCTGGTGCCTTTCTAGATGTTGCTCCTGCATTGGAGCTCAGAGGGAGTGAGTCCAAATAATTCGGTACATGGGCTCTTTAAGAGGAACTGCCTGGGACTCCAGCAGTTTGTCTTTCACAGCCTCAATACCCATTTTTTTTTTTACAGCCAAAGTTATGGGGACTTTTCTCCCTGGCACTGGAAACCTGGACTGGACAGCCTGGTGTGAGGCTGGGATCCCTAGCTCCCAAAATACTGTCCCAAGTTTTATCCACCACACATTGGTGTAAGACCAGCCTATTCTGTATCTCTGCCATTAGTTTGGCCAAACAGGAAAAAATGCCAAGGCAGAATTTGAAGCTTGGGACTGCTTTATCACAAATGATATTTTAGATCTAATCTCATTATATAAATAAAAACATCAGTTGTATGTCGAGCCAATTTTCATAAGAATGAGATGCTAAATGAATAGACAAAACCAAATTGAAAGCATTTTTAGACTTCTTATATTTAGGTGGTTTACATCACAGAAATCAACTAAATTTGCAGGATTTGTGGGTTACAGATGGTAGTAAGTGGGATTGGACTTTTTATACTTACAATATCTTTGCAGAGATTTATATTTATTCATAATTGCATCAGGTTTGATGACAAACTCACCTACTTGGAGCCTGAATGTAGACAAATTATCAGCTGTAAGAGACATTTTCTCAGCATTTGTAGAAAATTGTAAATTATGTTATTCTAAGGCACAGAGCATAACAATAAACAGAATGTTACCTAGATTTAGAGGCAAATGTGGGTTTAGACAATATATTCCATCCAAGCCCAGTAAATATGGTATACAAAGTTTTGCTGTGGTCGACTCAAAAGTATTTTACACAGGAAATCTTGAAGTAAATGTCAGTAAGCAGCCTGAAGGTCCTTACTTGATTAATAATAAACCAGCAGATCTAACCAAGAGACTTGCTCTCATCAGGATGTAATATTATAGCATATTATTGGTTCACTAATATAAATCTTATCTTCAACCTGAAAAAGAAGAGACTTTCATATGTAGGTGTTGTTCATAAGAATAAATCCTAACTCCCCCCGAATTTGTGTCTTCTAAAAAACAGGCCCACCTGAAAAATCCAACTTATTTGCTTTTGGCACAGATTGCACACTTGTATTTCATGTATCCAAAAAGGAAAAAATATATAAATTTAGTTTCAAGTATGCATTTCAATGATGCCATAAATTTAGATTCACTAAAACTTGGCATAATAGAACATTACAGGGATCCCTCACCTATTGCGGGAGTTACATTTCAGAGACCCCTGAGATAGGTGAAAATCCGCAAAGTAGCGGTGTTCTATTTATTTTATTATTTACATATATTTTAAGGCTTTATAAACCCTTCCCACACTCCTATAAACCTTTCCCACTTTCTTATTAACCTTTCCCACACTCTTATAAATACTTCATATGCTCTTAAACACTCTTAAACCTACACTCTTAAACTCTTTAACAACATATAAAATTCTATATGGGTACTCACCAATGAAGTATACAGTCATCCCTTGCTATAGCACGGTTCACTTATTGTGACTTCACTGCATCACGGGTGAAGCCGCAGTAAGTGAACCTTGATATAGCGAGGGACGACTGTACAACCAAACACAATCAGGAGTTGACACTGCGGACCAAATGATAGGTGCATTGTAATGTGGACAGGAACATCAGAAGATGGCCAATGGTTATATTCTACACAATTTTGAGTATTACTGGAATAAATGCTCAGACTATTCATATGCTGAACAACAATGTGAAAATAAGGGGCAGAATATTTATTAGGAATCTCATAATGCAGTTAGTATTTTTTGCAGAATAAAAAGGTGTTCAGAAATCTCTACAGGTGTGCATAAGCATTACACCTAAAACTTCATCAATTTCAAGCACAAACTGAAGGAAATTCTAACAACAACAGAGATACTACTCCCTTGACAAGCAGAAAAAGAAAAAGCTGTGGCAGGTGCTATGTATCCAAAACAAGTCACTCATCAAAATATTTTGGCAAGTGTTGTGGAAAGTATGTGTGCCTTGAACACAGTGATATTGCTTGTGATGACTGTCACAAATGCTTGCAAAGCCAGCTATTGAAGATTCTGATTAATTAAAGATATTTTTTAGTTGTGTTTTTTAGCAATATCCATGTTTCCATTATTTAAAAATATATATATTCTTTATATTTTTAAATTTCTTTGTTTAATAATTTCTAGATTTTAACTGAAAATAAATTTAAAAATTGGGTATTTTATTATATAAATATAATAAATGCAAATTTTCAGCTTTTAACTTTTTTTCATATTTCAGCACATACTAGTTATGAGTGTATCTCTTGGGTACATGCAACCTATGCTATAATGTTTTTTTTACTGTGACCTCTGCAGGGTTAAGAAAACAATTCCATTTTATAAGATCAGAAAATAATATACTTAGAAATAAATTTAAATAAATAAATTCAACATAAGAAGTATAAGTCTTATACATTGAAAACTACAAAACATAAATGAAGGAAATTAAAGAAGACCTAAATAAATATAAAGCTATCCAATGTTTATGGATCAGAAGACTCAATAATGTCCTAATGGCAATGCCTTCAAATTGATCTACAGGCTTGGAATCTCTATAAAAATCTTAGCTGTTCTTTTTGCAGACATTGACAACCTGAGCTTAAAATTGGTATGGAAACTCAAGGGGCCCGAACAGGCAAAATATCATCATCATCATCACCACCACCACCACCACCACCATCATCATCATAATCATCTTGAAGTAGAACAACAAAGTTGGAGTACTCACATTTCCTAATTTCAAAACTTACTACAAAGTAACAATAAGCAAGACAATGTAGTATTGGCATGAGTGTAGATAACATATATCAATGGAATAGAACTGAGATTCCAGAAACAACCTTGATTTATGGTCAACTCATTTTTACAAGGGTGCCAAGATGATTCAACTAGGAAATAATAGTCTTTTCACCAGATGGTGCTGGAACAACTGCATATTCATGTGCAAACAAATGCAGTTGGATAGCCTACCTCATGCCACATGAACAATTATCTCAAAAATGGATCATATACAGAAGAGGAAACGGCAACCTATTAATTGGGAGAAAACATTTGTAACTCATATCTGATGAGTACTTAATATTCAAAATATATAAATAAGTCGTACAAATCAATAGCAAAAAAACAAATAATTTGATTAGAAATGGATAGAGAATCTAGACATTTTTATGAAATAGTCATACAGATGGCCAATGGGTACATGAAAAGGTGATCAAATCACTAATCATCAGGGAAATGCAAATCAGAACCACATGAGATACCACCTGACACCTGTTAGAATGGCTATTGTTAAAAAGACAAGAAATAGTTTGGCAAACCTGGAGAAAAGAGAACCCTTGTGCACTGTTGATGGGAATATAAAATGGTGCTGACAGTATGAATATTCCTCAAAAAAGATAAATAAACTAGTATATATGATCCAGCAATTCTAGTTCTGGGTATTTATAGAAAAAAAAGAAAACACTAACTTGAAAATATATCTGCACCCTCATGTTTATCGCAGCAACCTAAATGTTGACTGATGGACAAATAGGTAATAAAAAATTTGGCACACGCACACACATATATATACACACATATACTCACACACAGTGGAATATTCTTTAGCCATAAAAAGGAGGGAAATCCTACCATTTGCAACAACATGTGCTAAGTGAAATAAGTCAGACAGAGAAAAACAAATACCATATGATCTCACGTATATGTGGAATCTAAAAAAATAAAACAAAACAAAACCCCTAAAGTCATACATACAGAGAACAAGTTGATGACTGCCAGAGGGGAGGCTAGTGGGATGGATAAAATGGGTGAACATGGTCAAAAAGTACCAACTTCCAGTTGTAAAATAAATAATTCTTGGGGATGTAATGTACAGCATGTTATTAATACAGTAAATGTTAAAAGTTCTCATCACAAGAAAAGTAATTGTAATCATGTGAGGTGATTGATGTCAGGTAGACATTGTGGTGGTCATTTCACAGTATATGCAAATTATCAATTCATTATATTGTACACTTAAAACTAATATGATGTTTTATGTCAATTATATCTCAATTTAAAAAAAATGGATGATAGAGTTTGCGGAGAACTGGCCCTGCCTTCTGACCCTCAATACATAAGCCTTCCTGGAGAATCCAGAAGCCTCTTTTAAATGATTCCTTAGCATAAGGCCCTTTATTACTTATAACCACAACTTTCCCTTCCTCCCAATTTTCAGATACAAGCAGGTTTCTTGATAGACCAGGTAGGTAGCTGCACCTAAGTCTCTGGAGCAGATTAGAGGAAAAAAATAAGTGAATTTTAAATATTAAGGATGAGGAGAATACTAGCCAAGAACATTTGCCTTAATAATTCTTACTGTCTCCAAAAGTCCAAAGCTGGACAGTGAAGTGACCATAGAGTTCATCACAGCGACAACAGAAATGCCTCCACCTTTCTTTCCCACCGTGCTGCACTGTGCTGAGAAGCAAGTCCATGCAATGTAGGTGGACATCATACACAATGGAAAAACAGCTGTGCAAATAGGAATAATTGTTACTGCCCACTTAATAAACTGTTACTATAAAAACAAAACACTGTTTCAAGGAACACAGTGTCATTTCATAAATATAGTATTAAGCCAGGATATCAAAAATTAATATAAAATATAAGTGAAAAAAACTCTTTTATATGTGTATATTATTAATCTTTCTCTTCTGAAATGTTTATAATTTAGTTAAAAATTGTGCTCCCTTGACTTATGGATGGTCTCATCTATGAAAAGGCCCAGTTCAGTTGTCTTGTGACATCTTCTAAAATCATCCATGAATATTTTCCACCCTCATCAGTATTTGTTCAGGTTTCTGTTTGTCAAAAATCTAACAATCTGTATGGACTACATATGTTAAGACATGTATTATTTTCTTTCACTTCATCCTTTTCCACTCCTCTTTGCAGGCACTGAGGAACTCAGGAGCATTTGCTAGCACCTTCCCTGCTACTGCTCTGCTCACCAGCTCCTTGGCTGGCCCACTGAGAGCCTGGGAGAACTGCAGAGACTGGCAGAGCTGGTGGCTCAGTGCATAGTGAGGAGCAGGCCAGGAATGCCATTGCACTTCTATATAGGAGGTTGTTTGTAAGTGAGAGATTCAGAGCTTTGATTTTTCATTCCATTTTGAAAAGAAAAAAATTGAGGTTATCAAAGTGAGTTTATTACTTTATTTTAGAGGTACAACCTAGAGCAGTCAAATGCAAAGTAGAACACAGACTGGTGGTTACCAAGGGCTGGGGGTGGGGGAAGGGAGAATGGGGACAGAGTTTCAGTTTTATAACAGTCTGGAGGTTGGTTGCACCACATTGTGAATATACTCGACACTACTGAACTCTATACTTAAATGGTTAAGATGGTAAATTTTATGTTATGTGTGCCTACCATAATTAAAAATAAAAAATAACTAAAACAACAATAAGAAAACAAGAAACTCGATTACAAAATAGGTAAAAGACCTCACCAAGGAAGATATACAGGTGGCGAATAGGCATGTGAAAAGCTGCTCAGGATCATGTCATTAGGGAACTGCAAATTCAACAACAAAATACTACTACATACCTATTAGAATTCCCCAAATTCAAAACACAGACAACACCATACACTGATGAGGATGTGGAGCGACAGAAACTCTTTCACTGTTGATGGAAGTGCAAACGGAACAGCCACATTGGAAGACAGTTTAGTCGTTTCTTACAGAATTAAACATGCTCATACCATACAATCCAGCAGTCATGCTCCTTGGTATTTACCCAAAGGAGGTGGAAACTTATGTTCATGCAAAAACCCACATATGGATGTTTATAGCAGCCTTATTAATAATTACCAGCACTTGGGAACAGCCAAGACATTACTCAGTAGGTGAACAGATACATAAACTGTGGTACATCCAGACAATAGAATATTATTCAGTGGTAAAAAGAAAGGAGTTGTCAGCCATTAAAAAACATGGGGGAAACTTCGATGCACGTAAATAAGTCAAAAAAGCCAATCTGGAAAGCTACCTACTGTATTATTCTAACTGTATGACATTCTGAAAAAGGCAAAACTACGGAGATAGTACTTGTTAAGGGTTAGAGGGAAAGAGGGAGGAATAAGTGGAGCATGGGACTTCAGGGCAGTGAAAGTGCTTTCATGATACTTTAATGATGGATACATGTCATGATATGTTTGTACAGACCCACAGAATGTACCACACCATGAATGAACTTGGACTTTGGGTAATTATGATGCATTAGTGTAGGTTCATTCATGTAACATATGTACTGCTCTGGTGCAGGATGTTGATAATGGGGGAGAATATGCAACAGAGGAAGTAGTATATGGGAAATTTAGGTACTTTTCACTCAGTCTTTTTGTAAACCTAGAGCTGCTCTAAAAAATTAAAGTCTATTGCAACCCCCACCTACCCCCAACTGGCTCCTCCCTCTCTCTCTCCCTCCCTCTGTCTATTCCTCCTTCAGGCAGTCAAACCTGGGAGAGAAGCCCCCTCCCTTTCTTTCCCCTGGCTGCTACCTTTCCTCACCTCTCATTGCTCCCTCAGCTCACTCCAGTATGACTTTTGCCCCCTGACCATCACCTCACAAAACTTCCTTGCAGAAGCCACACACGCAAGGCTTCCTGGTAAAGCCAGAGGACACACACACAAAAAAAAAAAAAAATTAAAGTCTATTAAAAACAGTAAGTACAGCTGCCACCTGCTAGGATAGTATTCAGATTTTGTCTTCTAGGCTGTTGACCCAACAATCGATTTTTGTTACTAATGCATCACTTAGAAGAAAAAACACAGTAAATATCTGGAGTTATATGCTCAGTTTCATATGCATTTTTATCTCCAGGGGAAAGAAAATAAAACTGGAGCTCCACACAGGAGCCCGGAGTGTGACCAAGTTCAGAGCATGAGCCATCTGGCTTCAGGTTCTCACCCCAAGTTAGACAGTTAGCAGTCACATGACCTTGGTAAATTCCATAGGCTCTGAGCCTCCATCCTCATCTGTAAAATAAAAACACCATCTACCTCAACTAAGGGTCCAGTGCTACACTGTTTTACATATGCTAGTTCCTGGTCTCCTGGGACCATGTCTCAGCATAAGCCTTCACATGACAATCTTCACTTAATGAAGTAAGACCAAAGGTTAGAAATGTGTGATCCTAGGCATCTTGATCTCAGGCATTTGACTAATTTACAAACTGGAGGGTCAAACATGGCTCTAGAGACATTATAAAATTATTATTAAATGTGGTTGGGCAAAGGGTGCCAAGAGAGAAGCTGGAGAAAGGCCTGAGCCTCAAAGGGCTGGATGTGTGAGTGCACCTCTAAGGGCCTGCACACCATCCTCACCTCAGATGAGTCACCAGCAGTAGCTCCTGGGGAGAGAAGGAGCCCTAGTGGTTCCCAGGACACCAGGCTGTGTGGGAGATTTGCCAAGTGGGAGGTCAAAGAGCTTCCCAGGGTGCCCACAGGCCTCCTCAGGCCATGAAACCTAGAGGAGTGTGTGGGTGGGGGATGAAAGATGGTGCGCAGGGGTACTGCTGGCTTCTCTTATAGAATGCCTCATTTTGTCCTGCTTTTTATTGACTTTAGTACAGAATCATTCACTTAAAATCTTTGACACACTGTTGGAATTTTAAAAACCCAAAGATTTTTCACCTAACCTGGAGCCAGAAACCTTGAGGATTTCATTAAGATTCCAAGAAATTCATCTACTTTTAAATCCCTGGATGCTGTCCATGTCTAGGGGGCACTCACAATGTACTTTTTCCCAGAGTCCCTGACTGAGAGTAAATGAAAGCACATGATTTATCAACGGTGGTTCCACACCTGTTCTTGGGGGTGGAGGTGGAGGTGCAATGGGCTGATCAGCAGTTGGCTGAAAAGCTTTGCAGAACTGCAGGGACAGGGAGTGGGGCTCTGGTGCAGGACTCATGCCAGGACTGGGAGGACCCAGGCCTCCTCTCCCTAGGTACCCAGCCCTCCCCTTCCCCCCAGATGTAGGCTGACATGCATGGGGGCCCGCTGCATGGGTAAATTTCACTGGTGATCTTTGGAGTATCAGTGCAAGCCTCAGAGAGAAAGCTTTTGTGGGCACAGAGAGATTTAAGAGGCCCTTGCCCCACTGTGTCCATAAAGGAGACCTTGTTACAGCAACTGCCACTGTTTCTCCATATTGTTTTTTTGTCATTATTGAAAATATACAGAAAACATTTGAGCCATAGAGAAATTAGACTCACTTGTTAGCTCAGATTAGAGACTAGAATTTTTATCGTGCAGTAGAGGTGCTTTCTCCCTGCCTTGGGCTGTTCTCAATTCAACCTTGCTTTGCTCCCTCCCTTGAAGAGCTTTGCTGTACCCTTCAACTTGCTTCAGCTGCCCCACAATCCAGAGGCTGATAAACTAACAGCTCCAACCACCCTCTCTTCTAGAATTTAGTTCTACAGCTCCTGCTTGCTGAACCTTTCCACTTGGTGTCTGCCATGAGGTCTTCAAGAGAATTCAAAATTCTATCTTCTTTCCTTACATCATGCTTTGTCTTGGTTCTTCTCCAGGCTGCTGGCTCTAAACCTTGAACTCATCCTTGCTACCACCATGCTCCTTTGCCTCCTTCTTTGAATTACTTCTAACCAGTCACCAAGTCCTGTTGACTAAACCATCGAGCTTGCCTCTTGAATCTATAAATCTATTCTTTTTTTTTAATCTATCTGTTCATTTGTGTTTTTTACTATAATGTCAACGAAAGTCCTTTTACACAGTCAGGTTTGAACAGATGCATCATTGTCTAATTAACAGCCAGTGATATTGCAATTTATAATAATACAAAATAATATATATTTTTGTCTTTGTCCATGCCCATGGCTCCACATGGGCCATGTGGAACATGCCAATGTGGCACAGAGGTCCTAAAACCCTGTAATTTCCTAGGTGATAAGACTGATGGGAATATCTGTTATTACAATATTTTTCCACAATATGTTTCTTTGTTCCACAGTTCCTGAATAACTCCAGAGTAATAAAGATAAAATAAGTGTCTGGTTATTTATTATATAAGAAGCCCTTTCGATCTGAGTTTATGTGAGGCCATTTTTGGAAAGCCCCTAGGTAGCTGCAGGAAGGGACCTAGTTGCCAGGGGAACCAACCACATGATTAGAGGGTTTGAACTTTCAGGCCCCACCTTCTGACCTGTGAGCAGGGGAGAGGGTCTGGAGTAGAGTTAATCACCAATAGCCAAGGATTTATTCAATCATATCTATCATGTAATGAAGCCTCTATTTAAAAAAAAACTAACTAATGGGACTCAGAGAGCTTCTAGGTTGGCAAACATGTGGAGGTGCTGGGAGGATGGCACATCTGGAGGTGGCCTGGGACTTAATACCTCTTCCCTCACACTCTGCCCTGTGCACCTCTCCCATTTGGATGATTATGAGTTGTATTCTATTACAATAAACTGGCAATCTAGTAATTAAACTGTTTGCCTGAGTTCTATGAGCCATTCTAACAAATTATTGAACCCAAGGAGGGGGCTATGGGAACAGAGCTCCAATTTCTACTTGGTCGCTCAGAGACACTAGTTATAACATGGGCTTGACATTGGTATCTGAAGGTGGGGAATTCTGGTGGACTGAGTCCACAACCTGAGGTATCTGATACCATCTCCAAGTACATACTCTCTGAATTGAGGGAAATTGTAGGACTCACAGCTGGTGTTAGAGAGATGCTTGATATGGGAAGACCCTTCCCCTTTACATTTGGTATCAGGAGTGAAATACTGAGAAGAATATAGAGCATTTTCCTTTTCTGACCCTTACTGTTGTGTCTTCCTCCTCTAATTCAGCTGTTACACAGCAGCCAGGCAACTCTTTCCAAAACTTGACACAGAAGACTCCCTGTTATAAAACTTGAATGAATTCCCCTTGCATTAGTTACCAGATAAAAAGTACCAGATGCCCAGTTAAATTTGAATTTCAAATAAGCAACAAATAATTTTTTAATATGACTCTGTCCCATGCAATAGTTAGGACATACTTATACTAAAAATTATTTGTTATTTATCTAAAATTCAAATTTAACTGGGCATTATATTTTACTTGCCAAATCTGACAATCCCACTTTTTGACTACCAAAGAGAAATCAAACTCACTCATAGCAGTTAAGGCTTTCTGCCATCTGACCTTTTCCTATGACTCCTTATAGTCAAACTCATCTGCTCCAGACCTTGGCAACAGTGTTCCTCTAGCCCAGAGCTTTCTTTGCTGTTGTAGAGTTTGTTTCCTACATGGCTGCCAACTGGTTAAGATGCTCTGCAATATTAACAGCACCCTGCGACTCGGTAACACCGAAGAGTCAGAAACACACCGGCCTCTAAACGGCACTGCACCTCACCTGGGCAGGAGCATGACAGCTGATGTTCCCACAGAAAGGCCAGTTCCACTTGTGCTCCCACTTTGTAAGCAGCTGGCTGGTCAGTGCCCAGCACAATCCTGCAGAATGGAGGAGGAAGCTCCTCCCTGCAAAGAGAGCTAGCTGGTCCACATGGAAGGGAATAAATAAAAGGTCAGGTAAGGGCAAATTCAACATCTACAAAAGGCACATTATTGCCAATGGGGACCATCCCTCTTGAATGTAGTTTTCCTCTAGCTTCCTTGTTTGGGTCAAATACTCCTCATTCCTGCAGAGTTCTTCACATTACAGCCACTCTTCCCTTGCACAGTCTCAAGTCAGTCAGTGTTGGCATTAAAAGCAGACACAGAGTCAGATTTTACCTTCTGCATGAGGGTTTCCTGATCAACACTAACGGCAAAAGAAGATTCTCCCCTTGACCCAAAGCTCATGCTCCTGAAAGTACATGAGATTGAGTCAGGTAGGTGTTTATCACCCATCATCCTGGGTTTTACACTTAGTTCATGATTCAACAAAATCCCCAAATCTTTTTCTCATAAATTGTTGTCAAGCTAGGTAGGCTTCTTCTGACCTATATTTGAATTTTCAAGTGGAGATCCGTGCTATTACATGTCTCTTTGATTTCGGATCTGCAGTCAAAACCATTTGAACCTTGGCTCTGTCAACTATTCCACTGGCCACCATTCCCCTCTTGGGTTCTCTAAGCCTGTGGTATATATAGCTCTGGAGATGCCCCAGATGGGCCTAGGGCACTTGTCAGAAATTCATCTCCAGCTCAAGAACTGTGCAGTATATTTCTTCCCATAAGAAAAACAACACAGCAAAGTTTCCTTAACATTTTGAAAGGAAGACCATGTTGTGCTCAGAGGGTGAGAACCGAGTCAGGGTGCAGAAAGTGCTTAGTTCCCTGGAATCCATTACTCGCTGCCCACAACTGTGCACATTTAGAAGGAAAATAGTGCAGCATTCAGATTCCCCTTCCTGGCACACTAGCAATCCTACAGTATCATCGCAAGCAACTTCTGTCTCATGTGGGCCCAGCTCTTCCACCCTCCCTTATTTCTCAAAAGAAGCAGAACTTCGAGTGCATAACCTTCCCCACCTAGCAAATGAGTCCTCTCACTATGCCTGAGGCACTAGGGGTCCTAGTCCCCTTTCCACCCACATTTACCAATGAATTTAAATTGCTCCTCTCTTTGCTGCTCTCAGGTACCATGTTGCTAAGTTACAGAAGATAATTAGGAACAGGTTTGGGAGCTCATTACAATTCTAAACACGGTTGGTTCTTCCCCAGCTCTCCCCACACTCTCTCCCACTCTCTTCATCCCTCCCTCCCTCTACCCCCACCACCTTCCTCTTTCCAAGGAGCAGGAGGAGCAGGAGGAAAAGGCTCAGAAAATGCTGGTTTAACTGAAATGAAGAAAAACCTTCAGTTTTGGCCACAGTAACAAAGGGTCTGGGCATGATACAAGATGCACAATAAATCCATGTTGCAGAAACCTGTGGGCCCTGGCTGGTGTAGCTCAGTGGATTGAGTGCAGGCCTGCAAACCAAAGGGTTGCTGGTTCAGGGCACATGCCCAGGTTGCAGGCCAGGTCCCCAGTAGGGGATGTGCGAGATAGAACCACACATTGATGTTTCTCTCCCTCTCTCCTTTCCTTCCCCTCTCTATAAATATAAAAATAAGAATAATTAAAAAAAGAAACCTGTGAAATACTTGATTAGACCCATTCCCTGCTTCAAGGAAAATGTCAGAAAAGCACCTGCACCTCTAGATGGGGATTGTTGGCCCAGGCACAAGGGAGGGCACAGGTAGAAAATGAGCAGTCAGGATTGAATCATTCTAAAGGAGCAAGTGGAATCAGTGGAATCACCATCTGGCTAAACACAATACTATTTCAAACCAGTAAGTGGAGTCGTTCTGTCTGAAAAGTGAGTCCTTTTGATTTCCCAAGCAACCTTGCAGGGCAGAGCAGAAGAAAGCAATGTTTGAATCAGCTCTGATTAATGTTACAAAGTGAGCTCCCCTGACATCTGTATTATTCCCTGAGCAAATGATACAGGACTGATATTTAGGGAAACCTAACAGAATTCCACCTACCTGCTAGCACACAGTTCACTATTCCCCCTGCCAGGCTGGAGTCCCTGCACTCCCCGCTGACCTGAGCCAGCCTTACCCTCTATCACCCACCAGCTTATTTGGGATTGGCGTTGAGGCTGGCATCTGGGCACAGCACCCTTCATTAGATGCAGGGACTGCTGTCACCCGCAACTGCTGCAGGGCACCTATTTCTGTTCTCCCCTAGGAGCGCTCCATTAGCTGGTACAGAACCCACTGGGTCCCCCAGGGTTTATGGATGCCTTTCTCTCCTTAGATTGCAGGCACCTCAAGGCCTGAGAGAGTGCCTCATCCATCTCGAGGCCCATAAAAGTTTTTCTTTAAGCAAATGAGTTTTCACCCTCAAGTGGAAGCTATCATTTCTAGTCTGCATTAGAAGGCTTGGGCTACTCCAACCATGAAACATTTAGACTTATACTCTGAATCATGAGAAGTAATTGTATAAAAATACTAATCTTAAAAATTAAGGAGGTCTCTAGAGAAGACAGCCCTTTGGCTCTGAGACTACTCGCAAGTGTTAGTTCTGTTGCTGTGGTGGTAATGAAGCAAAGATCGCATTTTTGTTTCCACGAAAGTTGTGTATGAAAATTTCCTGGCTCTCTGAGCAGCTGGCTATGCTGGGCCAAACCCCGCGAAGGACTACCTACTCAAGGTGACTTCTGACCAAGGTCACCCTCCCCTGTCACAACTAATTGTGCTATTTTAGTAAAACAAACCTAGCACATTTGCTACCACATGTTTTTCAAGTCACACTGAGTTCTGCACCAGTGACTCATATTGTTTCCAATCCTCCCTCTTCTACAGGAGAGCTGTGTTCACCTGGGTGAAGAAGTCACCCTTTCTAAATCTCAGTGTCCTCGCCTATCTGTGAGATATTGATATATGCCTTGTAAAGCATAAGGGTTTTGGGGGGGATCCTGCACATGAAGTAACTAGCATAGAGCTCATCAGATAGCAAATGTTTAATAACTGGCAGTGGACATTATGACTGTCATTATTCTAGATACAATCTGTTGGTATGAAGAGGGTGCAGCGTTGCTATGGGTGCAAATGGTGTGGTCATTGAGAGCAATATGCAGCACCCAGTGAAGTTAGGGGAGCATATGACCTGTGACCCACAAATCCCACTGCTGGACATTCCCAGAGAGCCCCAGTGCCAAGAAACAAGGCCCAGGTGACTTATTGCAGCATCCTTGTGGGTGTGCAAGATGGCAGGTAGCCTGAGGTTTAACTCAGCAGGATGGATAGGGACAGGGGCAGCTGCATTTGACAGAAGACTGTGAAGCTGACAGGAATTGGCTAGAGGTGCCATCAGTAATGCCCATTGTTCTCAAAACGCAATGTGCCAGTTTTTAAAAGTTAAGAAACAGGACAAGAGCTACAGCAAAATACCATTGAGGTAAATTTAAAACGTCTACATCCATTTAACAACAGAGTACCTGGAGTGGGCACTGACAAGTCAGGCCAGAAAGGCTAGTGGGAATGGGGAGTGGGCATGAAGTGGACAAAAGAATAAAATAAAATAAAGCAAAACCAGAGAAGGGCTTGTACTGACTATTGGTGAACTTTGCATGATTAACGCATCTCTTCACTTTGTAAAAAAAAAAATGTGGTGGTCTCTGCTCTGTGACTTGGACAGATTTACTCCAGATGAGTCAAATCATTGTGCCCATCAGTCTAAGGGCAAGGACAAAATGAAGTTTTCTGAGAGTAATGCTAACACTTTAACTCATCTTTATACCCGTGATATTTAGCACAGCACCTACAACATAATAGGCAGAAAAGAAATGCTTGAATGAAAGAATGAAACGAAATCTATTTATATTCATGTAGAACTTTTTCTCCTTTACCTACTGAGGCTGACAGAATACTTGGAATGACAAGAGGAACTTCTGAAAACTTACCAGGAACCAACTATGCTTCTAGGAAATGAGAAGAAAATAAGAAGTGTGTTGGAGCTGGTTTTGCAGTCCCCAAGAAGGTTGGTTTACTCTTTGAAGGAGACAAAACTTAAATAAAACAATTAAAGAGCAACCCAAAAGAGCATGCTGTAAAGTGAAAAATTAGTATGGGCTGTGGACTCTGAACTCTACACAACCCAAAAGAAGGTGACTGGCTCCACAGTGTCACGGGTGAGGTACGTGGGATGCTGCCTCCCTGGCAGTATAACTGATACTCTGTGACATGAAGGTCGTGCACTAAATCTCAAAAGTAACTGCAAATTTAAGGGGAATTACTTTCTGAAATGACACATGGCCTGTCAGAGCTAATGGAGTCCAGAGCCTGACTTGGCACAGGATCCCACAGGCAAATACGCACACAATGACCCCGACGCCCCCCTACCCTCCCTTGTATGTATAGGGTGAGGATGCACCTTTGGGGCATTTTATTCATTTTGAAGCAATGAGGCATGTGAGAGTGGCAAGTGGTTAAGATCAACAGCATGTCTACTCTTTTGTTTTAATTTCTAATCAGTCTTTGGAACCTCATTGATCCCTTCACAATCCACTCATTCTATGGCAGGAAACTTTTTTATTTGCTATGATGTCCCAAGATGTTTGTTTATAGCAATAAAATATATTGGGGTGTGTTTTAAGGTTCTTATTCTACATACTTCTGTTCTGACATATGGGCAGTCAAAGGAGATAGGCAATTGTTGTTTGGCAAAGAGAACCTTTGGTATTAAAAGGGGTTCTGATTTATATTGGCCTGTTACCCAAAAAACACATCCTCACCTGAGAGTCAAAAGCAGGGACCAGGAAAGACTAGACATGGTGCTCAGTAGGAACAGCCCTCAGAAATCCCCCAGAATCAGAGTTGCTAGATGTCTATGCATCTTTCTGAGTCTCAAGTCAGGATTATCAACTCAAATTTCTAGACAAGATGCCCTGAGAGCAACCAGCAAACAAGGTCAGCAAAGGAAGTTCAGCCAGGCCTCAAATGGGAAATTCAGACCAGAAACTTTCTATTTCTCTCTATCTGTGGCTTCTCTCCAATACATTTTGCATCACAAACACAGACTTTTTTTTTTTTTTCAGAGAAACCGGGATCATGCCACCCACCTCCTTACCCACCTCCTTAACCTTACCTTTGTTTAACCCTCTCCACAGTTTCTCCATATTCTTGGTGTAAAGATAAAACTCCACTGTGGCTAGAACTATGCCTGCCCAGATGGACCTCTGTTTCTTGCCCGCCTCTCACTTCACCTCCCAGCTGTCCTATTCTAGCTTGCTTGCAAATACCTTGGTGCTGCCCAGCCCCTAAACCCAACATGTCAAGAGAGGAAAGACTTTGGAACTAGACATACCTCTTTCTGAATTCTAACTCAGCCATTTACTAGCTTTAAACCAATTTAAACCAAACTTTCTGAGCCCCATTTTTTTGTGTGTTTGAAATGAGGATGATAATAATAGCTATCATGTCTTTAGTGTTTACTACATGCCAAAAATCACTGTATGATCCCTGTTTATATCTCTAATCTCATTTCATACCACACAGTTTCTGCTACAGCCACACTGGCCTTCAGCATATCTCACCCTTGTATACCTCAGGGCCTTTGCATATGTTCTCACTTCCTAGGATGCTCTCCCTCTCATCTTCCACTGCCTCCTGTGCATTCTTCATTTCTTAGTTAAATATCACCTTCTTCAAAACCCCTCCCTGATACTCTGGCTAGATCAAATTCAGTGGTAGGTTTATACCACTGTACACTCTCCTCAGAGCACTTGTCAGTTGTAATTTTACATTTATTGGGTGATGATTTGATTTACAACCCAGGTTTTCCCCCTGGGTTGTAAATACCAAGAAGGCACAGGTTGTGCACACCTTGCAAATTGTCATGTCCACAATATCCAGAAGAGTAAGTTTGCAGGAGATATTTAGTAACAGTCTGAATAGTGAATGAATGAGAAAATCAGCGCTGAAACTCACTCACAGGATTCGGGTTGTGGGCTTGGGGTAGAGGTGGGAAAGCTGTGCGTACTGATGTCAAGATAACAAATTTAGGAACATGACTTTATAACTTAGGTGACAACTTTTTCATGAGCACATCTATTGGGAGATGGGGATCGGAACTGACAGTAACAGCAAAGAGTATCAGTTTGCTAGCTGAGGCCTACTGCATGCTGGGCACTGTGCTGGGACTTTCACACATCATTTCCAGACATTCAGAGTGCATATCAGAAGTCATCCTGGGCTAGAATCTTAGCCCCACCACTTACTGAAAGGGTTTCTTTGAGCAAACTACTGGAGTGCCAGATGCCTTCCTTTTCTCAGTTGCAAAATAGCATAATAAGCATTTACTTCAGACTGTTATTTGGGAGGCTTAAATGAACATATACATAGCACTTACAATGGTTTTTGGCATACTGTTATTATCATCCTCATTTTAAACACAAGAAAACTAGGGCTCATAAAATTTGATCATTTTTTTAAAAGTCTCACAACTAGTAAATGGCTGAGTTTGAACTCAAGTCTAGCTTCAAAGTGTTTCCTCTCTTGACCTGTTGAGTTCAGGGGCTGGGCAGCACCAAGCCTCTGGTTGAAGGCCTTTGGTATTTGGGAACAAGCTAGCCTGGGACAGCTGTGGGGTGAGAGTGAGCAACAAGCAGAGGTCCATGTGGGCAGGCATAATTCTGGCTACAGGTGCCCAAACAGAGCCTGAGTGTCAGGGACAAGAATGGAGTACGGACCAAGTGATGAGACCAGGAACCTTTCTCAAAACTCAATGGCTGGGACCACTTTTGCAGAGTGAGTATGGGTGAGCAAGATGGCTGGTGACAGTAGGCTGGGCCTTAGAGGTCCTTGGATCAACACTGGGCTTATTCCCAAAGCCTGGGGTGGGTCTGAGAGGGAATGTGGAACGGGTTGAGGTTATGAAGACTTGTGGGGCCTGGAGCTGTCCAATCATCAAAGCAGTGGTGGGCCACAGCCTAAGGCTTCAAGCCTGTGGGTAGGAGGTTGAGGGTCAGACAGCAGCAGGAGGAATGGGATCCCAATGTCCAATACTGGGGCAGGGCATGCCTTTTCCTGTAGAAACATGCATGGCATTGGTGTCTGCAATATAACATCAAAATACTGCAGGGTAATTCATCCTGGATCTCCCAGCACAAATCTAATTTCAATGTTCTACTCTTTTGTTTCTATGAGAACATAGGTACTTGTCAAATCATAGATCCTAATTTTGGGTTCAGAAAATATGGCCCATATTTTCTGTACTATAGTTGAGCTATATTGTGAATCAAACCAGCTCTTTTGGACTGCAGCTGGGATTCTAATTCCTACTTCTATTTCCTATGGGAAAATTCATTCTAAGTTCCAAAGAACTTTTGGAATGGAACCCATTCCATCCCAGCAGTGGAAAAATCCATTTGCTATTACTAACTTCAACTATAATGACATGGGCTTTTCCTTGACACATTCCACTCTTTCTTTATCCACCAAAGACAGTATTTTAACAAAAAATAGTAATAGAAAAAACTGCGGCTTGACAAGGTACTGGATTACCTCAAAAACATATGAATTAAAGGGAAGGACTTTGCCATTTCTAACTGAAAGCTAGTTCTTCTTAAGAACATAGCAAGGTTAATGGGGGTTCATTCTGCCATGATGACATGTGCCAGCCCACTAAGCCTGCTAATCCATGCGAACTGGAGAAATCTTA
>PVKM010020016.1:0-23690 GCA_004027735.1 Carollia perspicillata | reverse complement strand
CCAATATACATAATGTAAAATTTACCATGTTAACTATTTTTAAGTGTACAGTTCAGCAGCTTTTAAGTACATTGACAGTGTTGTGCAACCATAACCATTATCTGTTTTAAGAACTTTTTCTTCATCCCAGAGCCTCTGTTCCCATTGAATAATAACTCCTTACTCCCCTTATCTCCAACTCCAGCCACTGGTATCCTCTGTTCTATTTTCTCTCTCTTGTGAATTTGCCTATTTAGGTACCTCATATATGAGGAACCATAAAATATTTGTCCTTCACTTAGCATAATGTTTTCAAGATTCATTCATGTTTCCTTGGATTTTGAGACATGCATGGCTGTAGGTACATGAAGTTGAGGCTTATAGACAGTAAAGTCAAGAATAAGCAAGGAATTTGCAACATGGATGGGCCTTGAGAGTAGTATGGTAAGAGGAAAACAACCCATATGATCTCACTCATATGTGAAATATAAACCAAAACAAATAAATGAAACAAAAACAAACTCATAGATTCAGACAACAGCTTAGTGGCTTACCAGAGGGAAGGGTAAAATGGGTAAAAGGGGTCAATTGCATGGGGACTGGTGAAAACTAGACATTTGGTAGTGAGCACACTGACACCTATAACATGTCAAATTATAATGTTTACACCTAAAACTTACATAATGTTATAAACCAGTGTTACCTTAATTTTTTAACAAAGAGAGCGATCAAGGAAAATTTGGTCAGAGTTCTCAAGCCACCTACTGGGAAAAATTACCTTAGGTATTCAGATATCTGGTTCTGGTTTCTCCCAATTTCTGATGTATCTGTTTGTGTCCTTAGAGTATAATAAGGAGGAATTATTTGAACTGCTTTTACCTGTTTGTATAAATGTCAGTTGAAGAAGCCAGGCTGATGTTGGCATCCCAAACTCCATTCAGCTTTTAGGTTACTGAGTTTCATCATATACTTTCAGAGCTCATGAATATAATTTATCTCAAAACTTGAAACACTGTATTGTATCGAATTTACATTTGTATATCTTGCTGTGTGCTTACTTCTCTAAAGATCTTTTTGCATCTAGTTGTATAATCAGTTGAATGACACACTTTTCCCCCACCCTTTGCAACTCCTTGTGGTATTTGCAATTATACTCTCAATATGAGGTGTTGATCAAGTTACCTAAGACATTGTTACTGTGGAGTTAGGGCTTAATTTTTTATATTCTATAGCATTCAACTTTGCAGCTCCATCAGGGGCTATTTTTCAGAGGTCAACCACTTTGGAAATAACACACATCAAAAGAATAAATGTTTGGGGGACCTGTAGCTAAACGATGTTTATACAAGGAGGGGACCAAAAAAAAAAAGCAGAATCATCTGGAGGGCCAGCTCCTTTGTAGTACAGGCTTCCCCTCCTAGATGATTGTTCTGGGAACATATCTGTATCAATGTACCAGTTGGCATTGTTCTAAGAGGCTGTATTAGGTTTCATTGAATTTTTATTTGAAGACTCTTTCAGTATGTTTGCCCATTTCATGATGGGTAGTTTATAAGCGCACTTGCCTACACCCATGCTGGCTGTTGAGCAGTTTTTGACCAAAACAGCACCACCCTGGTGCCCCACCCTCCCTGTTCACCTGATCTCCATCCCCACCCCCCCAGCAACTTTTTTTGTTTTTCCCTTGAAAAAAATCCAAAGGGAAATGTGTTGCCAGGGAAGAGGTGAAACAAAAACCAGCAGAAACACTAAAAGGCATCAGAATTGACAAGTTCAGAAACTGTTGTAAGCAGTGGAAAAAATGTCTCGACTGGTGTATTGTATCAGATGGAAAGTACTTTGAAGGTGACTGAAGGTAAAACATGCAAGAATACCTGGCTGGTGTGGCTCAGTGGATTGAGCACTGGACTACGAACCAGAGGGTCACCGGTTCAATTCCCAGTCAGGGCGCACATGCCTGGGTTGTGAGCCAAATCGTGCCCCCAGTAGGGGGCGTGTGAGTGCAACCATATATTGATGTTTCTCTTCCTCTCTCCCTCCCTTCCCATCTCTCTAAAAATAAATAAAATATTCTTAAAAACCATGTAAGAATAAATATATAATTTTTTATAAATAAATTTTGGGGTTTTTATTCCCCCCCCCTCATATATGCTGTAATAGCTCATATCTGATGCTGTTAACAGAGGACTAAGAGAATATGGAGAAATTGGAACCCTCCTACACTGCTGGTTTTAATATAAAATGGTACAGCTACTTTAGAAAAGAGTCCCTCAAAATGTTAAACAGATAATTACTATAGGACCCAGCAATTCTGCTTCTAGGTATATCCCTAGGAGAATTGAAAACATATCTTCACACAAAAATCTGTACACAAAAGTTCATAGCAGTATTATTCATAATAGTAAAAAGGGGGAAACACAAATACTCACCAGTTGATAAATGAATAAACAAAATGTGATTATGTCCATACAATGGAATATCATTCAGCCTTAAAAAGATGTGAAGTCATGATATATGCTATAATATGAATGAATCTTTAAAAACATAAAGCTAAATGGAAGAAGCCAGTCACAAAAGACCACATGGTTTCATTTATATAAAAAGTTGTGAATAGGCAAAGAGACAAAAAGTAAATTAGTGGGGACTAGAGATGGAGGTGGGGGTGAAGAAAATGACTGCTAATGGGTATGGATTTTTTATACCCATTAAAAAGTGGAGACGATGAAATATTCTAAATTTGGTGATAGTTTTACAACTCTGTTAATATATTAAAAACCATTGAATTACATACTTTTTAAAAATATTTTATTTATTTATTTATCTTTAGAGGGGAAGGGAAGGAGAGAGGGAGAGAAATATCAGTGTATGGTTGCCTCTCATGTGTCCCCTGCTGGGACCTGGCCTGCAACCCAGGCATGTGCCCTGACTGGGAATCGAGTCGTGATCCTCTGGTTCACAGGCCCACGCTCAATCCACTGAGCTACACCAGCCAGGGCTAATTATATACTTCTTTTTAATAACACACTTTAAATTGGCGAATTCTGTGATATGTGAATTATATCTTAATAAAGCTGTTCTTTAAAAAAAGAACATTGAGAAACATTATTTAAATTTAGAGCTCAGGGTTCTGACTTTTCTCTGGTATTCAAAGGATCCATTTCCTTTTATTGGACATTTTTTGTTGGTTTTTCTTTTTTCTTCATTATAACCAGAAAAGAATTGAATAGTTATTATTTTAGTGTACACTACAGGAAGGAAGCTGCCTCAAGCACATACATGCTTCTTAAAAAATTATTTTGCAAGAGCACCAATTAACATTGGTAGCTTTTGCCATCCTACTGCTTGAGTCTATGAATTACTGTGCTTACCCTCATACCTCAGGTATGAAAGTCATAGCCCAAGGGTATATAAATTAAATTTTGTTTAGCACCTCAGTGCCTACTTTCACAGATGAAATTGAGACTTGGGAGGTAAAGTAGCTTACTAAATATTTTATCTTGTAAAAGTAAGTATCAGTTTGAACCTATGTTTCTATGACTCAAAAATTTTCTTTCTGGTGCCTCAGCTATTTCTTACCAAAACAGCCCTGGATTTAAAAGTGTTGGAGACATTCTGCAGTTAGATTTTGTTAGTGTGAAAAATCAATGTGAGAAGGGGAAATGATAATTAGCTTGTCTTTAATAACTTTGCTGTTGTATAAGTAGAGAAAATATTACCTGTTACCAGCTTTAGCACCTGAGTCCATTAAGCAAAGCCAGGTATCTGAAGTTACTGAATCCATTATTTGTTGAATTGAGGGCAAATTAACAATGCACCCCTCTGATCCTTGCTATATTCAGGCAACTTAGGCTTCCTGTTAGATGCTCTTTCTCTAATTCATCTTTCTCTAATTTCTTCATTTATAAGATAGACCAATTTAAGATAATGGCATGCATGACCGGAGGAACTTCTCATTCTTAAGTCTTTTCAGGAGACAAATTTAGTATGAAAGTTAAAACCAAAGCATCTTACTTTGAGCGTGCATGCACAAAAGCCAGTCATAAAGTAATGTTTCTTTTTTGAGAGCTGTGGACTCTCAATGGACTATCCAGGTGAGTGTAGTATTTGGTTTCTGGCATCTATACAGTAAGTACCTAATTGACTGGAGAGTGTTTGTAGTTTCTTTTGTCTCTAGGAAGATATAGGGTGGGTTAGCCGGGTTAACTTTGAGCCTCCATGTCTATATCTCTGGTTCTTAATACCTTTACTACCTACCCTCTTTCCTTATGGATTATTTAAGGGACTTTATTCTGATCTCACTTGTATTTTTCTTTCCACAGGATGGATAGAATGACAGAAGATGCTCTTCGCTTGAATCTGTTGAAGCGGAGCTTGGACCCAGCAGATGAGCGAGATGATGTCCTGGCCAAGCGACTCAAAATGGAGGGGCATGAGGCTATGGAACGTCTGAAAATGTTAGCACTGCTCAAACGGAAGGATTTGGCAAATCTTGAAATGCCACATGAGTTACCCACCAAACAGGATGGCAGTGGTGTCAAGGGCTTTGAAGAGAAACTCAATGGGAATCTCAGGCCTCATGGAGACAACAGGACTGCTGGAAGGCCAGGCAAAGAAAACATCAATGATGAGCCTGTGGATATGAGTGCTCGACGGAGGTATGGCTTGATTCAGCTGCCTCCAGGGATAGGGTCTTCTCATAAACGAAGCCTGTGAAAATGGAATGAATTTTAATGAGAGGAGGGATTTTTCATCCTAAGTTTCTTGAAAGAAGATCTGTGCCATATGGCTTGACCCTCAATTCTTCTCATTTCCAAATGAAACCAGGTGCCTCAAAAATTTGCTTAGCATACAGAGAACCATAGTTTTTACCTTAAAATAAAGTGGCCATTTCTGGATAAAGGAGGCACTATAGTACTGACACCCCAATTAAGAGTGAGTTAATAATACACTTTTATTCTAATCTTATGGCTATTTTAAGAGGAAAAAGTCTTTTTCTTCAGATCATTCCAGGAGTTTTAGGATCCATTTATTATGGAGTCCCAGCTTTATTTATTTATTTTTTGTACCTACCAATTAATGCTTTTTTAAAAAGATTTTATTTATTTATTTTTAGAGAGGAGAAGGGAGGGAGAAAGAGAGGGAGAGAAAAATCAGTGTGTGGTTGTCTCTCAAGGCATCCCTTACTGGGGACCCAGCCCATAACCCAGGCATGTTCCTAAATCGGGAATCAAACTGGTGACCCTTGGGTTTGCTGGCCAGCACTCAGTCCACTGAGCCACACCAGCCAGGGCCCTAGCTTTTATAACATTAAAAACAATATGGGCCCAGCTTTTCTTGTGTCAGCAGGAAATTATCTTCATGTGGTAATGCTCTACATTTTTGCTTCATTTGTGCCCCTTTCCCCAACATATGTATACACATTCACTTGTACATGTGTATTCATGCTTGTGCTCTTTCACACACACACACAACACAACACAAGCGGACATTTTCACGGGCCTTTTTTTCTGGTGTCTGTCAAGTGAGTGCCTTGAACTGTGGGGCACATACAAAGAGGTTCCTAGAACTAGCTGAGGGTAGAGCCTACCTTCACATTGAATCACAATACAGAAAATCTCTAGTTTTAAGAACATTGAGTTTGTTATGGTTCAGAAACAGCTGATAGGCATGAGAATTACTCTTCACTATTCAGTTGCCTTCCAGCTGACCTTCTGACTTTGTCCTAGAACTGATCCAAAGCAGGATCTTTAAACTGGACTGATGGAGAAAGAAAAAAGGAGGAATGGTTATAACCTTATCTGAGGTTCTTTCTCTGCCTTTTAACATTTACTTACTAATATTTTACCAGGATTATGTTTTTAAAATAAAACACCGAATGAGGGAACATTATTCTTGCTGTAGCATTAAAAACCCTTAGGAAATTTCAGATAAATTCCCTAGTGGCCCTGGAAGAGGAAAAAAATTATTGGGAGCTCTAGGTAGTGTCAGCAGATTGTTATGAAAGTAGGTTAATCCTTAGATCTTTTGGGGTAAAAAGAAAGTGGGTGAATGATATCATGTTCCTGAGCAACCCATTTGTCCCATAATCACTCCTACCCTTCTGGAGCTAGTGACTAATTCTATTTCACTGGGGAGGAAGAAGAGGAAAAATGTTAGGTGGGTTTCTCACATCCCAAATTGGAGTTGAAAATGTATTTTTCATAGAAACATTGTTACATGTTTTGGTAAGATCTCATTGATGCTGTTGGAATTACAAAATATCACAGATAAATTCTATGTTAAAAAGTCAGGCTACCCTGAAGACCCTGCTATTGCTTTTAATTTTACTTTAGAGGGATGGCCTTTTGAAATGATCCTCTAGAAACTGGGAATCTTTGTTAATAGTTCCCAGGGCAAGAGGCTTGATGTAAACCATCTAGAGCCCCATTCTAATGGAAAAATAAGGCCCTATTGGACAATGTCTTTCTCCCATTCACCAGATATGCTGACAGCTATTTCCACTTAGTTCCAAGGTTTTTATAAGAATGAATAAGATTAATAGAGTGCTCAGCAGAAACAGTGATTTAGTTGATATGGGTAAAAGGAGAGAATTTGAAAGTGGAAAGAAGGAATTGCTCTTGATATCATAGCCATATTATAATTGCCTAAGTACCTTTTTTTAATCATTTGGGTAAATTATATCTACTATGAAATAAGGGAAATATGAAACCAGTGCTGCTTATAGTTTGTGATGCCAGTTTATATGGCAGTTTGGTTTTCTGGTTTAGTTTTTATTACTGTGGACTTAAGGAGTAGCCATTTTATAGCTTCTGGGAATCTGCCAGTCTGAGTCACAAGTGACGTCAGCAGCAAGTCCGGCTTTTATAATGTCTCTCTAACAGGTAGTGTTTCATACTTGAGAACACAAAATACGATAAATCATATATATGAATTTCTGTCTCTGGAGAATTTAATAAATGAAGCCAGAATTTCAGGTCAAAAGTTAATTAAAAACTTGAGGAATGAAATCTGACTTGAGCTTTGTCTTACCTGTGCTGTCTTACTAATGTGGGTCTGATTATATCTGGGAATAAAATACCATTTAGAGCTGTGGCTTAATTGGTTGGAGCGTTGTTTCATAGCCAGAGTGTTGCAGGTTTGATTGTTGGTCAGGGCACATGCCTGGGTCCCTGGTCCGGGCACGTATGATCCCCCGTCCTGGTGATCCGCAGCACGGACACCTGCCATTATGCAACGGACTGATGCTTCTCTCTTGAGTCAACACTTCTCACTCTCCCTTCCTCTCTCTCTAAAAAACAATGAAAAAATGCCCTCAAGTGAGGATAGGTAGAAAAGAAAAAATACATCATTTAGGGTTCTCAGATACAGCTCCCTAATAGATGCCACTCAATTGCAAAATCTCCATCCAGGAATGTCTCTGCCTGTCTTGTTGCTGGACAATCCCCAAGCAGTTGGTAGGTGGCACTCATTTGAGCAAGGAAGAGTTCCTTAACTTAGAAATAATCTGTGATGTATGTATCCAGCAAGGACCAAAATGGAAAGAGCTCACTGTTGATGTAAACACTGGGGAATCAAGTAGAAGTAGAAATCTACCAGAGCTCAAAATTGTTCACCCATGTAAGTGTTAGGGATGGTGGAAAGATAAAAGAACACAGAAATGATAAATAAAGTCACCAGAAAAATGGATTTACTTTATTTAGGCCTGACCATACTTTAGGAACTTGGGGTTAGAGAATGAAAGGTTCTTTTTTTCCTTTATTGGCTTCTTTTTCTATAACCACCCCACATTCTCAGCTTGCTATGTCTGTGGCCAGTGGTTATAGAGTAATGCAGGAGAATTTAATAGTTCCCAAGATATTCTTATTACTCTGTCCCCTAATTCTATTTCCTGAGCTAAATTTGGTTGATTTTGTAACTCAGTTTCACTGTGTAGAGAAATTGAATGCCTATGCAACCATCCAGGGTGCCTAGTTTAAAAGGCACATGTGTGCCCTGGTCATTGTGGTTCAGTTGGTTGGAGGGTCATCCCATAAGTGAAAGGTTGTAGGTTTGATCCCTGGTCTAGGTGCATAGGGTAGACAACCAATTGATGTTTCTCTCTTAAATCGATATTTCTCCCTCTTCCTTCTCTAAAAGCAGTGAAAAAGTGTCCTCCAGGGAAGAATTTTTAAAAGGGGGGCGGGGGCACTTGTGCCAACAGCAGCTGAGTCAAGAAGCCCCAAGAAATGGTAGACAGGCGCTCAGGACTAAAGATCTGTGGGTGTTAAGAGTTTGAGTTACATGTTTAAAAAGACCTAGCAACACATTGCTTTAGACCTGTATACTCCAAAGTACAGTGAAGAACTCAGGGAAATAGGGTCTGGGAAGATACTTTGGGTTGAGAAAGTAGAGGAGAGGAAGAAGATCTGCATTGACTTAGAAACCTAGTCAGTTAGAATTTCCAGGATTCTTGTTACCCAGGTCTTAAGCAATGAGTGCCATTTTTCATCATCTTAGAGAAACAAGTATGATTCTTTTAAGGCTAACCCCACAAAAACCAAAACTAGAGTTTAATAAATAGACTCTAAGGAAACCAATGTGAAAGATTTAGATTTGAAAGTCATTTCTAGACAGTTTCTTTCTGAGGACGATGCTAAGTAGAACTCTGGCAAGTAGATGCAAGTTCCATATATATTTACATTTGAAGTTTCAGTCCTCCAGAAAGCTGTAGACATTGTATTTGGCATTGTCCATTCCCTCAAGCCATTGAGAACAGTACCTTCTTTTGCCTTAACTCTTGACAGGATAGACGATCTTGGAGTTGTAATATAACCTCCTTTCTTGTAAATCCTCGGAGAGCCAGGACCATGTTGTTACTGGTATAATGAGTTGCCTCCTTTAACAGTGTATCAGCTGTACCTAGCGTGGGCAGCCAGGCTTGACTGCCTTTGCTCTTCTTCCCCTGTCAAGCTAACCATTTTCTTCTTGCCCCTGTGTAACTAATGAGACAACCCAAAGGAGAGTGAGGTACAGGAAAAACATTTAGAATTTTTATTTAATCAGTATGAAATGACCACTCCTTTCCATTTCTAAACCCATTGTCTTTGTTTCAGCATCCTCTATGAGGAGTTTAGACAGAAAAAGTACCTTTGCGTAGAGGTTTTATCATCACTCACATTTTAATGTCTTCTTTATTCTAGGATTTGAGTTCTCTGTCTTCCCTGGGTGAATTGGGACAGACCTAAGTTCCCTTGGATTTCTTTGTTGGGTGTAGAAAAGAAGTTTCTTAAACTTTTTTATGAACCTTCACTGGTGGACATACCTTAATTTTTTTTCTATTTTGTTATTTAGTGAGCCAGACCGAGGAAGGCTGACTCCCTCCCCAGACATCATTGTTTTATCTGATAATGAGGCTTCCAGTCCTCGTTCAAGCTCCCGAATGGAAGAAAGACTCAAAGCAGCCAACCTAGAGATGTTTAAGGTAAAAAAAAAAAGGCAGAAAAAGAGAAAGGTTTTTCTTACTACTTCTATTCTCTTTAATTCTGTAAGAGGCCCGGTTCTGGTTTTTTTATGGTTTACTTTTTAGATCTAAACACCTACCTACCCATTGATGATACTTTATAATTAATTATTAACCTTAGGGGAACTTTTGGAGGGAACCGTTAGAATCAAGTGGAGAAGATAGTTTGAAATAGCATATTCCATAGAATTTATCTTTGGAAAACAAAAGTGAAACTTCATAATTCAGGTTGTACAAAATAAACTCTTGTCTGAAAGGATACCTTCTATACTCTGTCCTGGGTCTCAAAATATGGAGTGTTTCCTAAATTTTTATGTATGTCTAGAGGAAATATGGCTTTAAAAGATTTAGAAACATTATTTTAAAGGAAAGCAGTGTCTCCCTTTGGCCATTCTTATATGTTGCCAGTAATATGGTTGATCAGCATTTATATGTGGTCTCTCTTTTCATTCTGTAAGTATTTTGGAGTACAGCAAGTCCTTGAATAACGTCATTTCATTCAATGTCATTATCTTACAGTGTGGATGAGAAGGGCAAAAAAATGAATTTCCAGCCTGGGCCAGTGTCTGTGTGGAGTTTGCTTATCTTCCCCATGTCTGTGTAGGTTTTCTCTGAGTACTCTAGTTTCCTCCCATATCCCAAAGATGTGCACATTAGGTTAAATGGTGTGACTCATTTGTCAGTCTGAGTGGCATGTGGGTGGGGGTTTGAGTGTGCCCTCTGATGGAAAGGTATCCTGTGCAGGGTCAGCTCCCAGGATAGGTTCTGGCCACTGCTAACCCTGAATTGAAATAAGTGAGTTGGAAAAGAATTACCTTATTTGTTTTTATTAATCTGTCTTAAATATGTACAGTGCTTACATTTATTTTTGTGTTTAATATTAGAAGTGTTTTGGTCTTTATTTAAAAGTTTGGTAATGTTTTTGTGACCAGAAATATAAGAACTAAACTGTTGTTTATATCAGTCTAGGGCAAAATTGGTTCCATTAAACATCATTTTGCTTGAAGTCACAGTTTTCAAGACCCTACTGACGATGTTAAGTTAGGACTTACTGTACCTACCGAATACCAGGCATGGTGCCAGACCCCAATGACATAAAGATAACAGTCCTATCAACACTTCTGCTTCTTGTGGAAGATGAGGGTTTCAGACCTAAAAGAAGGTATCGTCTTGCAGAGCTGATAGTCTCCATGGTTTTTTAGGGGAAAGGCATTGAGGAACGGCAGCAGCTCATCAAGCAGCTGAGGGATGAGCTGCGATTGGAAGAAGCTCGACTAGTGCTGTTAAAGAAACTGAGACAGAGTCAGCTACAGAAAGAGAATGTGGTGCAGAAGGTAATGTGCCCTAGGAAAAAGGAGCGGGGAAAGGAAAGAAAAGCTGGTTTGAGAATGGGCTACTCTAGGTAGGTTAAGCTGAGTGGCTTGTTACTCTCTTTTTCCATGGTTTTTAGTCTCTAGAAATAGTGTTTTTTATGTTAGGACTTAATCAAGAAAATTTTGATTCTTTTTTTTTTTTTTAATTTTTATTTTTCCTCTTGGTCAGTGGGAGTTTCACATTAACAAAGAACTTTAAAAGTTTAGAAGTATACCTAATTTCTATCTCTTTAGCCTTTTCCAACTGTTTCTGTTTTCCCAGACTCCAGTTGTACAGAATGCAGCATCTATTGTCCAGCCGTCTCCTACCCATGTGGGACAGCAGGGCCTCTCCAAGCTTCCCTCCCGGCCTGGGGCCCAAGGGGTTGAACCTCAGAATTTGAGAACATTACAGGTATGTGATCCATAGAGAGATCTTACTGGCAGAGGGCCCTGTTTATCCTCTCTCTGTTTCAGGACTTTTATGAAAATTGTAGAAGATCCCAGCCGTGACAAAGGTGTTATTCCTACATACAGTCCTGTTGGTCCTTTGTGGCCTGATTTAGCCTGCAGTAGAAGGATAGATAATGTTCATCTTTCCACTGCGTTTTTCTTTAGAGAGTGTTTTCAGTTTAGCCCTTTTTCATATAGGGTTGGATAGCTTACACACACACACAAAAAAAAAAAAGCTAAGAAATTCCTAGCCACTATTCAGGTTTACGGTGATGGTAGACTTGTCTCATAGGTCATTAGGCGCAATTGCTAAGTCTGATTATGTTTCTACATTTCTACTCAGCTGTGTGTTAAAGGCAATGTATTCTTTTACGTCCTATGACGAGTTCTTGTCTTCCCTTTCAGGGTCATAGTGTCATCCGTTCAGCGACCAATACCACCCTCCCACACATGTTGATGTCTCAGCGTGTTATTGCACCAAACCCAGCCCAGCTACAGGGCCAGCGGGGCCCACCTAAGCCTGGCCTCGTACGCACCACAACACCCAATATGAATCCCACCATCAATTACCAACCGGTAAGAGAAAGCCCTAATGTGAAAACACAGAAATCATCTGGTTGCTTTCTCAGTTGAAAGAACCATAGATTTTATGTTTTTGGACATAGAGAAATTAGGACAACAAGGGTAATTTTGGTGGAACTTGGACAACTATCCCAAAAGCAGAAGCATTGAAGAATTATACAGAAGTAGAGACGGAAAAGGGAGGTCATACAGCACAGCACCAATAAGCTAAATCTGCCTAGAAGGAAGATGGAGGGATCTAAGGAATGAGAAGGACAAGGATGTATGACAGAAAGCATCTTTAATTTTTTTCCCTTAGCAATTTTAGCTCATAGCCACTATCATTCTCCTTTCCTCTGTGCTGCAGTTCTTTTTCAGTGAAGAAATTGGACATCTCCTATCTTTTCCGGGGTTTTGGGGAAGCTAAGTAGTCCAGACTAAGATCAAACAGTGTTGTCTGCCACAAAGGCAAGAATTGGTCCTTTTTCCCACATACCATCACTGACACCTGTACTCGATCTGTTTCAGCAGTCAAGTTCTTCTGTTCCCTGTCAGCGCACAACATCCTCTGCCATCTATATGAACCTTGCCTCCCATATCCAGCCAGGGACCGTGAACAGAGTGTCCTCACCACTTCCTAGCCCCAGCGCCATGACTGACGCTGCCAACTCACAGGCTGCAGCCAAATTGGCTCTTCGCAAACAGCTGGAAAAGACACTCCTGGAGATTCCACCTCCTAAACCTCCTGCTCCCTTGCTTCACTTTCTGCCTAGTGCAGCCAATAGCGAGTTCATCTACATGGTAGGCTTGGAAGAAGTCGTACAGAGTGTTATTGACAGCCAAGGTAAGATTGTTTTTTATTTGGTCAGTCTTTTTATTGAAGCAAGAGGTTACTAAGCCTGACTGACATAAGCAGAGTGTCACAGGATATTATGTAATATTAAATAACCTCTTAGTATATACTGTGTATTTTTTGTCTTGTGTGTTTTTGCAGTGTATTGTTTAGTTCTTTTAAATGGTGCCTACCATGATTCATGTATAATTTGATGACAGGAATACTTACTATTTTTTTAATTTATTTATTTTTAGAGAGAGAGGGGAAAAAATATCGATTTGTTGTTCCACTTACTTATGCATTCATTGGTTGATTCTTATTTGTGCCCTGTGAATCGAACCTGCAACCTTGGTATATCAGGATGACACTCTAACCAACTGAGCTACCCAGCCAGAGTTAGAACACTTCTTTTCTGATGTCAGTATTTATGGGATATTGTGCTACACTATTATATTCAGTCCCTGCCATTTGAGTGTTTATAGTTGAGAAAATAGACATACTGCTGTAGATAAGTATGACCACATAAAAGCTTGTAAACTAACACTGAACCAGACTATAAAGTATTAACACTGTATAGTCTACACAAACAGAAGTTATTAGTAAGCCTGAATTTTTAAACATGTGAACTTAGGTGAATACCTAACAGTAAAGTGCCTAAAGGGCTCAGTATTGGCTAGAAACAGATCACAAAGTGAATAATTTAAACACTGATAACTAAAACTTACAAACATATGTGACAAAGATAAATGCAGTCTGAAGTAAAGAGATACTAAGAAGTGTCCTGACCGGTGTGGCTCAGGGGGTTAGGCATAGTGCCGCAAACCTGCCATAGAGAGAGGTGCTAAGAAGCAAAAGTACTGGCTGAGTTAGCCGGAGTCCTCTGAGTCCGAATTGATGGGGTATTTTTGATCATGGTAATACAATAGGAAATCAGAAGATCTGGGTTCTTGTGCCACCCTTGTCACTTAGGAGCTATGTTTCTTGGACTCCACGTTCTCCTTTGTAAATGGGGATAGTGGTATCTGAGTTCACTAAAGTAATTTACAATCAAAAGAAATAAAAGTATTTTATAAACTATAGAGTGTTTTTTTTTTGTAGAGTCTCTTTCTTAATTCAGAAGAATAAACTCCTGGAGAAAGATTCATTTGATGAAAAGAAACAGTAGATAGGGAGGAAATGTGAAACCACTGATTATTCTTCTTGTTGGCATCTAGGCAAAAGCTGTGCCTCACTTCTGCGGGTCGAACCCTTTGTTTGTGCCCAGTGCCGCACAGATTTCACCCCCCACTGGAAGCAAGAGAAGAATGGTAAGATTCTATGTGAGCAATGTATGACCTCCAACCAGAAGAAGGCTCTAAAAGCTGAACACACCAACAGGCTGAAAAATGCTTTTGTCAAAGCCCTACAGCAGGAACAGGTAAGAATTCTGACTTCTCACCAGCTACTTGCCCAGGTTGAGTTTTCCCAAAAGATAGTTACGTCTGGTTTAGAGGAGCTATCTCTGTGATCCCCACAGTCCTGGTGACTAGTTTTCTGGATCTACATTTCTAGAACCTGGAGGCCTGGGTTCCCTTTTTTCCTACTTACCATTCTGTCTTTCCCATTTCCGTTCGATTATTTCTGATTGGGTAAGTGTTATATAATGGCTGAGGTTAAGGGAAAGGGGCAGAAAGCTTGAGACTCTTGGATTTCCCTATTTATTCTTGACTTCATTTCCTCCTCAGACAAGTGGATTTTGATGGGAGGGATTTATGTTTGTATTAGATACCTCTTTGAGAGAAGTTATTATCTGCAGTCTAAATTTGATAATGAGATGACAATGAAAGGGTAGATTATAAAGCGGCCTAGTGAAGATTAGTGGTACTAGAGTATGTGAACACCTCCTGTAGTATTGATACAGTGAGTCTCTCTTGAAGAGAGGAGGATGTGTTGAGAAGCTCAAATTCTTTTCTTCTATCCTACTTTCCACCCCCCCACCTGCCTGACCCCTTTGGGGTAGCATCATGGACCTTCTGGGAAATGGGTAGATAGGAACCATAAAAAAAAAAAACCTCAGTAACTCATCAGCCTTAATTATATCAGTCAGCTCATCGCCACTACCCAGGTCTCCCCAGTTAACTTCTGAGAGCCAGCTTTTTTGGAGAGAAGGACCACCTAATCAGTGAAGCATCTTGGCTACTTGTACCCAGAGATCTTAATACACCTACCCCCCAAACTCTTCTGCCTTTTCCATATCCCTCTAACTAGTTAGCAACATTAGAGATAAGGAGACCTCTAGGTTTTCTGGTTAGGAAACTGGGTGCTGTCCCACCCAACTTGACCTGGTGACTCCCAACAGGAAATTGAACAGCGATTACAGCAGCAGGCAGCCCTCTCCCCCACTACGGCTCCAGCTGTATCCAGTGTCAGTAAACAAGAGACCATAATGAGACATCATACGCTTCGGCAGGTAAGGATTTCTCTCCAGGGTTTATCAGCCATTTATCCCTGCTTGTTTTTCCTTCTGTGGGAAATCATACTATAATCCTCCACTCCTATATCCCTGCCTCCCTCTCCCTTAAACTGTCCATCATGGCACAGTTGTGCTGAACTGTCTCCTCATCATTGCAGGCTCCACAGCCCCAAAGCAGCCTCCAGCGCGGCATACCCACATCTGCCCGTTCCATGCTTTCCAACTTTGCACAGGCACCACAGCTGTCTGTGCCAGGTGGCCTCCTTGGTATGCCAGGTAAGAAGGGTTGATCTGAGAACTTTTCTCAGGGATCGACTAGTTAGTACACAATTCTTTAGCAGCTTATTTAAGTGAATTGTTCTTTCTTTTGTTTTCTGCTCTTTCTTTAGGTCCTGTTCCATTCACTCTTTTGTTACTTAGCAGATGTTTGCTAAATTCATATTACATGCCAGGCACAGTGCAGTAGGGTCTTGATGGTAAAAATGGCACAGTCTCTGCCATTGGAAATTTAATGTTTCATATGCACCCTTGGTGGGCATATGGTTATTGACCCCTTTTGGCCACAGTAGCAGGATCAGCTGTCCTAATCCTGTCTGAATGATCCAGGGATGCCTCTCCCCAGTCAACAGCCCCAAAACCAAAGTGGATGCAGTGATTTCATCTCTTTGTCTTGGTTATTTTCGTCTCACAACTGGATTTTGTTTTTGTTTTTGACTCTTGTACATCATCAAGATACCATCTTTATTGTTCCTGATAGAATTGAAGTTTCAGGAAAACCTCTTTCCCTAAAGCTTGACAGCAGAGGAGTAGTTGGTGCTGAAATAAAGCTTAACTGTCTAGACAGAAGTAGGCAACTTCTGATATTTTCTCCCCATTTCCAACTCTGTAGCCCCAAGTATAGCAGAAAAAGGTGTAATTTCTTTTTTTAATACCTGTCCTCCAATTTTGTCTCTTGGGTCTAGGTGTCAACATTGCATACTTGAACACTGGCATCGGAGGACACAAAGCCCCCAGTTTGGCAGACCGACAGCGGGAATACCTTTTAGACATGATCCCTCCCCGGTCTATATCGCAGTCCATCAGTGGACAGAAATAACGCCTGTTCCACTTGTACTGCCCCACCCTTGAATCCTTTACCCCTCTCCTCCCCGTTGGCCCCAACTTCCGTCGCATGCAGTGCCTGTACTGGTGCCTACCATACACGGAAAACAAAACAGAAGACAAAAAATAGAAATCAACAAGAAAATGTACGCCCCGCCCCACTACCTCCCCTTCATTTCACACTGCTGCACTCTGCTCTCTCTCCGCTCTGTCTCTTCTCTTCAGTTTAACAGTGAGGTGGATCTTTGCCTCTGGTAGAGGTCAGAATGAGGTCCTGGGGAGAAATCTAAGCCCTCTGACGAGTGTTTCTGAAGTTTATTTTTATGCTGTAATTATTATTATTAATGATGTTGTGTGTCCTCCCTTGTTCAGTGGACGGTTAAACCTTTTTATTTTCCCCTAATATTTTTCTTTTTCTTTTTTTGTTCTTTTTCTTTTATATATATATAAACACAAATGACATTCAATTAAATGATAGGAGCATTGCAGTAGGGTCCCAGCTGCCAGGTAGGACATGACTAGGAGTGTTAGGGCAGGAGTTTTATGCACTTAACCAAGGGAGGGCGAGAGGGGGACTGGTGGCATCAGACGAGGAGAAACAGCACACCCACTGTGGAGTCTCTGGGCTGGGCGGTTGGGGAGGCAGTGGTCGGTGGTGAAGTTGGGCTCCTGCGAATGAGGGGAAAGAGCCTAGAGGGAGAAGCTTTAAGACGTAACCACCCTGGAATGAACTCGCAGAGGAGGAGGAGAAAGGGGCATGATGATGAGCATAATGTTGAGCCAAGGAGGACTGAGACCAGTTCCTGCCCTTCTGGATGCTGGGGGAGTAAGATTGGTCTCCGGCCCCAGTGGAAACATGAAAGTGTATTCCAGGCCAACTAGCCCAAAATAACTATTTCATCTTTCTTTCTTTCATAAAAAATTTCCCCTACCCCTACTTTTTTTTTGTAGTCCTGATCTGCCCCTGGTAACCACAGCCCCATTTGTACTATAAGAGGGATGGCTGTTCCCTGCCTGAGTTGGCTGGGAACCCTAGAGCTGGAATGGGCATGAATGAGTAAAATGACAAAGGGAGGAAATAGACTTAGAGGAAGGAAGAAGGGCTTTCCCTCCTGAAAACTGAGGCTCACAATCGTCTCTCTTTTCACCTTCTGAGTGCCAGGAGGCGAGGGCAAAGGCACCTGCTCAGCTCGGAGTCCTGCTGCAACCCTGCTGCACTTCCTGCAGAGCCAGCTGCTCAGAACCAGACCCCTGGTATCCAGACCAGTTTGGGCCTCTCCTAGAAAAGTATTTGTCGCCACCCCTCCTCCCCCATTCCCAAGTTCGATTAATTTTGCCTTTTTTTTTTCCTTTTCTCTCTTAAGCGCTACTAATGTAGAGAATGAATTGAATCGTGCAATGTTGCTGTTCTGGGAATTGGGGAGATTAGCATCCCATTTGCCCATACCATGGAGGAGGGGGAGGGAACCAGGCTGTTTTTGAGGTAAGGGACGTCCTGTAAAAGTGTGGGTTTTCTGCTCTCATAGTGTATGCCCGTCTGCCTGTTTAGCTCTGGAAGCTACCGCAGTGCGAGGAAGGGATGCTCTCAGCGCAGAGATGTGAGGAGGACTTGAACATTTTGTCCTTGAAAGCCACCTGGGGAAGTTCCCCCACTTTTATTTCTTAAAATTTATTTTTTAAAAGTAAGAAGGCACTTTTAAAATTAACACACAAACTGCACATCTTCCCCGAAGTTTGGGGACGGGATGGGAGAAGGAGCTAGAATCAGGCTCAGTTCTCCCCACTCTGGCCTCTATTTCCCATACCCCAGAGCCACTGTGGGTGATTATACTGGCCCTATAGGCCTTCCTGGCTTTTGTCTTTCCTCCCTTCCCCCAATTCATTGAGCACTTAATAAAGGAGCAGAGATACAGCCTGTGTCTGGGCTCTCCCAATAGTAAAATGGTCTGTAAGCTAGACACTAGTAACAGGTAGTGATGGGGTCATTTCGAGTATTTTTCTGGGGAACGTGGTACCCCTGACTGTAAGTGGTGGTTGGGGGGAGTAATGGAACTGGGTGTGGGATTATTTTAAAATTATATATATATATATATATATATAAAGATATATTCTTACATCTTTTCTTTGCCCTCTGTGCTTTGAAAGCACTGGATAAATCGTTTGGTTTTGCTTTTCTCTCTTCCATGAAATTGGAAGCTTTTTTAAAAATATATTTCCTACAAGTCATCTTGCCTTGTGGCATGTCTGTTTAGCCTCTTCCTCTCCCCCCACCCATGATGAAGTGCCATTTCTGTTGTCTCCCCTCCCCCAGCTCAGAGGCACTCGAGGTATGATGTGCCCAAGTTTGTCCGTTGAGATTAAAAGTAAGGAACAGAGAATGTGCAATATCGTTTGGCTGGGGGCTGTCCCTGCCCTGAGCTGAGCCCCTTCCCTGGGAGCCAGGCCACCTTTGAATGGGGTTTGGGAGTAAGACGTGCAGAGAAGGGGGAACGATGGGGAAGGAAAGCCTGTAGCTGGGTGCCTGCCAAGTTGCTGAGGCGGTGGGGGAGAGGGTGGAGTCTTCCCTGTTTTTATCCCCTCAGGGTCGATTACATAGAGGCTGCTTATTAACTAGTATAGCTCTGTGACCCTTGGCTCAATCACTGAGGTTTAATTTCTGACTCTCCTCATTTTCATACTCTTCCCAGGGATTAGTGATGGGGGTGAGGTTTCCCTAATCATGGTCAAGTATTAGCCTTCCACCTCCTTCCCTCCCTCCCCCTGTCCTCCTGTCTTCCTCATTTCTTTACTTTTTCATCACTGGTTGCTTTGTATCCCTCCAAGCCTGTTGTTGCTGTCCATCCCCAGGCCCTGGGCCCCACAGACACTAAACTTCATGCTCTATAGATAGGAGAACAGATTCTCTGTTCAGAGTTACCCTTTACCCTCTAGAGCTCTGAAGCTCAGGGTCATGTAAGTGAGGATCCCACTAGTTCTGCCTGGCTTTCTCCATCTCCAGAGACTCTCAGAGTAGTTTATGGACAGTGGCTTATTCCTTAGAAGCTTGAAACAGGTGGATGAGCGATGAGGCTTGGGTAAAGCTGAGGGACAGAGGTCTTTATTTGTCTCTTTCTTTCTCTCTCTCTCTCTCTCTCTTTTTTTAATTACTTGACCACAGCATCTGAACTTCCTTTCCTCCATCCTTGGAATAAGTATTTTTTTCCACATTTTTGGATGTATGTATGGTAGACATTTTTTTTTAAGACAGAGATAAATGTGTTCCTGCTTTGGTTACCTTTCCTTTCCCCTTTAAAAAGAATTAGCTATAGAACTGCTTTGTAAAGATGCTTCTTGATATTTTACGTTTGTTCCTTTTCCCCAACCATTCCCTTTTCTCTCCACTCCTCCAGAAGGCATAACCCTTCTCAACACCCACCCTGACCCCAGTCCTAGGTCCGTTCCCCTCCAACAAGACCTTCATTAGCTTATGATACTTGCTGCGGAGATGTTATAACAAGGACTCATTCGTGTATATAAGCTATTTCTTGATCCATTTAAAAGGAATTGTACATTGTGTAGAAAAAAAAACTGAAAAAGAGAAAAAAAAAAGCCCTAGCCATGGATATTGTGAAACCGTGTTATGTCATTTTGTAATGTGCCCGTTTGTGTATGATCCGTGCAAAAGGGTTTCTGGGGAAGGGGTGGGGGTTGGGAGGCAGGGCTGTGGAGGGTGGGTAGGGGAGTGGGCCGGGCCCAGCACACTGAGACTGGCAGCTGCTCCAACCCCATCCCTCCTTAGAGATGCCACCTCCCCCACCACCCACCCCTCATTTGTGCCTTGCCTCCCCACCCTGGAGTATTCCCTCTGGGTCACCAGCACTGCCTTGGCAGAGCCCACTCCCTATTCTAACCTGCCCACCCTCCCTGGCCCCCAGCATTAGGTTGATACTGTGGGGAAGCGCTGGGGGTTGGGAGGTAGCTGAGGAATGGGGCCGTTCCCCGGGGGCATTGAAACCAAGTATTATTATGAATTGTAATTGTATTTGCACTGTTTTTTTTCCTCTTATTGCATCAACATATATACAATATACCTATATAACAAAATTTAGTGTCAAGCTTTCTTATGCAAGGGATTTCCCCTACCTCACCTTCCCCCCTAAAAAAAAAAAGAACCTAGTTTCATGGGCCTTTGAGGGGGGATTGCCAGGGGACGATAGAAGGGCCTTTAACAAGTCATCCTAAGAAAGTCTCACTGAGGGAGAGCCACGTCCATCAGGATTTTAGGCTTTGTAAATTGGGGTGAGGCTGGGCTAGTGTGAAAGCTGAGGCTCCTAGTCCAGACTGGAGAGTAAAGAGAACCACAACACAAAGGTGGGTGGGGTGGTGGCACAGTCTGGAGACCTGGGGTCTCGTCCCAAAGTTTCCTACTTGGTATGGTAGAGTTAAGTTTCTGGATCTCAGTTTTCTTACTTGTGAAATGACAGTGGAAATCATCTTGCCACCAAGTTAATTCCATGCTTCTTCCCCAACCTGCAAAACAATTCGAGGTGAGGAAACTGTTGGGGAAAATGAGGAAAATGTTGAATAACCAGAGAGGAAACCAGAGTTGACTAGTGCTGAAGTGGTTACGTGTGTGACAATGCCCTTGGAGAGCTGCCAGGCCTCTGCTGCTACTTTTGGTTTGGGAAAGGCAGCAGCGATGTCTAGGGCCTGAGTAGACCTGTGACATCTTTGCCCTTATGCCTCTAGTCATTTGAGGACAGGGACCAGGCCTCAAAGCCCACCTCGCAGGGCCCTGAAGGGTGGTGGACTAGTGAATGCCCCAGGTTAGTGGTCTGGTGACAACACCCTTTGCGAGCTCCCCTATCATGGTGACACAGTAGGAGAGCTCAGACGCGTAGTTCTCATCTTGTCTCCTTCCCTCATATCCCATCTGAACCCCCTACAGGCAGCTGTCTCGCACAGTCTGTCTCCTTCAGGGGCCCAGTTTCCCCATAGCCTGGGTTGAGTGCTCCCAAATGCTTTAGGTTCTTGGCTGGGAAAGCCTGGAGAGGACACAGGGTGATGGGTGAGGCCCTGGTGAAGGTGAAAGGGTAGACGGGGTGGGGTCGGGGAGCAGGGAGGTGGGATGGGGAATGGCCTCCTCTGAACGGGGTGGGGGGAGGGGAACAAGACCCTTTTGCACAACTCTCTTTTAAGTTTCCTTTTTTTTAAAAACTCATTCTGATTTTCTGCATTGTGTTTGGGAATTAAAATGAAAAAAAACTAAGACCAATAGAAACTGGTTTTCAAAAAGGCAAATACACTCCCATCTGTTTCAGATGCTGCTGAGCATTTCAGCAGTGACAGATTCAAATAATAAGCTAATTTTTGGAGAAAGGATTAAAAGAAAAAAAAAAACTTTGTAATATTTATCACTTGCAAGCTATGTTTAATAAAGAAAGGAATGGTTTCTAAACTTTCCTGTGGCTCGTGTTTTAGTCACGGCGGGGTGGCGGTGGTGGTCTGGTGGGAGAATTGTAGGGGTAGTTGGGGGATGTGCTCTGGGTTTACCCCCTGCAGTCATGGGGTACATGGAATTTGTACCTTCTCCTTCAATTGTGATGATTATTTAAAGCCCTTACCTGCTTTTGTATTGATGCTGTTCTCCACCTTACGTGGAACCAGTATTCTGGAAGCCACTGACCCTCCTTTAGTTTCCTGATGGCTTAGGGTCTAAAGGTATTTGGAAGGATCCATTTAATCCAGAGCCTGGGTCTCCATTCTGTCCTAGGGAGAGGTGTTCCCTGCCACCCCAGCCCTTCCCATCACACTGCTCCAGTCCGTAGGGACTGAGTCCTTCGTAACGTGCTGGTGCTGGTTTCTCCGTGTGGAGACCTTAAAGCAACAGCTCGCACTGCTCTTAGCAAACTGCAAAATAGTTCCTTACTGTGCATGCACCACCCCCTGAAAGATCTGGAATGCTCCGTTGTAACCACCTCATCAACCCACTGCCCCAAGTTTTCCTTTCAACCCAGAACATTAACCAGATCCCAATTTATTTTTCCATTTTGGTTTTTTATTTCCAGCAAAGCACTTAGACCAGGCCCACCCAAAGAAGAGGACGTCATTTCCCCCAAGGACTTGAAGTTTGGGGCTATTCTTAACCCCTGGTCTCCAGCCACATGCTGCTTCTCCTCACAGGGAGGAGTTCGGGTGCGGGGCGGTGGGGGGGGGCAGCCTTACTAGAGTCTCGCCACTGGTATTCGAATCACTTTATAAGAGCACAGGGGAGATGATGTCCAGGGTCCCCTAAACCTTGGGTTTTCCTTCCTCCAAGACCCTCCTCACCTTTTTGGCACAATACTGGACATCCCTGGAGGGAAAAGCTGTTTGAGGGAGAGCCTGGGACTTTGGCTTTAGGGGAAGGTAGAGTGGGAAGGGGAGGGAAAGTGGGGCCCTTGGGTGCCATAGGCTTGCAGAGGGGGGAGTGGGAGAGGCATTCTTAGGACACCTGGAATCGAGGGGAATAGATGGGTGGGATCCTTCATGCCCTCTGTGTTCACTCTACAAGGGATTCAAGATCACCAAAAATCCAATTCAAATTAGTACTTCCTTTCAAAAATAGAAATCGAGTAGGGAGGGATGCCCCCTGAAAAGGGGCCAGTGCTTTTGGATCTGGAAAGGGAGAGATGCATGCTTGGTTGCTCAGAGAAGCAGCTTACGTGAGCTCAGATGCTCAGGCCTCTTGCAGTGCTGGGACAAGATGAGGAAGTCAGCACTCCCGTTGCCCGCCTGCCCACTCAGACCACAAGGAGAGCATGTTTCCTGTCCCCAGGTCATACCTCAGCGTGGGCATGAGCAGACGGATCTCAGACTAGGGATTCTGGTTCTGAAATGCAGGCAGTAACAGCCCCTGGCCCTGCCTCCCTGCTTTGCAGAGAACCCTTAAAGCTCTGTGTCTTTGCGTAGGCTCATACATTTGGAGCAAGAAGATATACTGGATGGGGTTATGAGGCAGGAGTGATGCGGTTGGGGATAACTCTCAGCTGGTTTAGTTTGAGGTTATCTGATGTATAGGTGAGGACAAAGGTTCTCCCATGTCTTGAGGGAGGAACAGAAGAACCACACCCTCATCTCTCACCCTGTTGTCAGGCCTGCCCTTCCCTGGAGAAGGACTGAAGGACCTTTGGTTCTTGCCTGACTCTGGGTGGCAGGGACAAATGAGGTAGATTCTTTGGTGGGGCTGGAGTTAGTGTCATCTAGGAGGAAGTGAACTTGGAGGGCTGCAGGCTGAGAGTGGCTGTTCCACAGTCACCTGAAGAGGAAGGAGGTGGTCAGATCTTGGCCCCAGGGCCTCAAGCACACCACTTTTCCCTACCCACTCCCCGCACCTGAATCCCTTCACCTGGGGGGTGAGTTCAGTCTTCTCCCTCGGCTTCTCTCCACTCGGAGTCTGGCCTCGGCAGCCCCCAGCTCCACTCGGGGAGTCTGAGGCCC
>PVKM010020015.1:0-23689 GCA_004027735.1 Carollia perspicillata | reverse complement strand
GGCGTGCAGGGAAGTGGAAAGCCAAGAGCAACAACCTAGTCCATGATGTAACATTAGCGCATACACTGCCAGGTATTTTTAAATCATGCTTTAAAATGAATGACTCATTTAAAAGTCTCTTGCATATGTGGATCTGCTTTTAAAAAGCAGTCCCTAAACCTTCAACCTTGACCACAGACAAGGCTTTTCACTCCTTGGAAGTACATGAAAAACACACCCTGTTCACCTCACTGGGTGGCTAGAAGAACGTAACATGACAACGTGTGTGAAAGCAACACACACAGTGTATGGTACATTGTGGGAGCACTAGAAATACGATTTGAATCTGGATCGGCACCAGCTGGGATTCCTACACTCCTTGTCATAAGAATAGAAGGGGCTGGTTTTCTCCGATTTCAGCATCTTAACACGTGTGAAGCTCCTCCTCCGGCATCAACAGCTTAGGGGTGGAGATGTTTCTCTGTCTCACCACTAAGCAAGGGCCACGGGTTTTACATACATCAGTGGTTAATTCTCACAACGATCCTTCAAGGGAGGTTTCACTATTCCCATCTTTCAGGTAAAGGTATGGGAGTTAAAACACCAGAACTTGCCCAAGTCACCTGGATTATTAGGAACCACGACCCAGGTCTACCTAATTCCCAAGTTCATACTCTACTACAACATGTTACCTAGGGGACCGTACCAGAGTCTCTCTTAAAGCATTCTAAGACCGATGGCATCAAAACAAGTGGGTTCTGGTTTCCAGCTGGAATCTGCAACCTCAGACTACTGAACTCCCTGAACCTCTGTTTCTTCATCTATAATAAAAAGAAAGAGCAGTTCTCTTCAACCTCTGAACCTGACGGTTCTATCACTTTTTCCCTTCCTTGACCTCCCTTTTTCCCATTCCTTCTTTCTTCTTCATCTCCTCCCTCCGAATATGGCCCCAAACGTGTTGCGTACAAGGATCAGTACAATTATAGCACTGATCTTCCTTCCACAGAGAGATTAGTCATAGTATCTTGCATGCTTCAAGGAACTGATTTTTCACTCAGCTAAAAGGAAACACTGTGGTTCTCCTGGGTAGTCCGTGGAAAAGCACTGGCTGACAAGGGCTAAAAATACAGAAGTGCCTCACTTTTCAGAATTCAGGTTTCTGGCAACCTAATAATACAACTAACCAGTTCTGGGGAGAAGATATAGTTCCAGAAATTTTTCTAAAAAAGATTTTCCTGAATGTACATTCAATTTATAAAGCACAATAATACAGAGTGGGCAAAAGTCAGTTTACAGTTGTTCATATGGAAAATAATGCAATAATTAATAAATAATAATACAAGAATAAACTCTGCATTTTACATACTCACAACTGTAAGCCTACTTTTGTCCCATCCTGTATATTACAAACTTTTCTCATTTCATAATCATACGATAAAAATTGAAAACCAACCTCTCAGGCAGTCAGTAAAGGATTACATGAGAGATTACGAAAACTAGACTAGGACTGTTTCGATAATAACCTATCACCACAACTACCCCAAAAAAGGTAAGTGCAATAACTTTAATTCTCTAACTTACTACCCTAAAAAAAGTACTAAATACTTAACTACCCAGGAGGCAAAGATACAAAAGAGTTTTTAATTTCCAGATCTATGTCCTACCGCCAGCCGTGATCAATTATTGACCCCTTACCTTCTCCTTTCTCCCACGCCGAGGTTGGGGCAATAGGACCTAAGCCCTTTTGAGATGCTCCATCTAATAATAGGCAAAATTATTACCTGTTTCCACACCTGCGTCTCCTGAGTATGTCACCTCGTTAGGTTCGATTATTCTTAAATTTTTCAGCTGAAAATCCCGGTGACTTGCCCTTAAGAAGAGAAAGAACAGGATATTACAGACTTTGACCGCAGTAAACGTGTCAAGGCTTAGTGAGCAATTTTCCTTAGTGCGGCGTCCAAAGAACTCCTGCCCCAGCATCACTAATGAAGTAAATAAAAGCCTGAGATAAAACCTGCAGATAAAACATTACCATGACAGGTAAGCCTTCTCAGACCCAGCCTGCAGTTCATGAATATTCTTCAGCTATGTCTCACCTTCTGTATAACTAGGATAAAAAGATCTGCAATGACTTTGTCACGTGCACAAATTCTTGGTTCTTTTTCAAATATGCCAGTTCTTTCTTCATGGTGTCCTATTCTTTCACTATGGCTTCTTTTCCTTCTCTTAGCTTTAATTATTTGGGGCCTTTATTTTATCATTCATTCCAGACTTACCACTAGACGGTCTGGGGATAGTAATCCTCAAGTTTGCTGGGTCTACTGGCTCCCTCCTGGAGGGTCATTCCTTGTGGATTTTGTAACCTTTTAGTAAGAGCTTATCTTCAGTAGAGACTCTTTTATCTATGAGAATGAAATATGTCCTGGATTGCACAGCATTTCTGTCACTGTTGTTTTCCTCTGAGACTAGTGTTCATTTTAACTTCTTAGCTAGGAGATTTGCACACAAGTTTGTGTCCCCATATGGGGACAGTCGGACACCCTGAACCCCTGGTATGAAGGCCTGTAGCATCTGATAACCTCCCCAAGGCTCAGCTTAACAGTTTAGCTCCCCCAAACGTCCGCCTTTAAGTTCCACTGTATTGCCGGTACCTGAGGATTTCTCTTTCAAGTCCATTCAGTCAAATATTTATTGAGAATCTTCTATAATCCAGGCCCTATTCTAGATACAACAGCAAACAAAATACACAACAACATCTCTGACCTCAAGAAGTTTACATGGGGGTGGGGAGGGAGGGAAGTCATTGGGAGGAAGGACAGGAAAGGAAAGGCAACAGACACAAAACAAGAATACAGTTTATCAGGTAGTAAGTATGTGTCCTATGAGAAAAACTAAAATGGGACAAGGAGAACAAAGGGTCAGAGAGGTAAGGGGAAAGGTTATTTGATATGGGGTTGCCAGGCAAGGCCTCTTTGCTAGCAGATGACATTTTATCAGAGAACTAAAAAAAAAAGTGAGGGTTCAAGGTATGTGGATGTCTAGGCAGGAACATTTCAGAAATGAAGAACAGCATGTACAAAGGCCCTAAGGCAGGAGTGCACCAGGTGTACCGGAGGGAAAGCTTCAGAAATGAAGAACAGCATGTACAAAGGCCCTAGGGCAGGAGTGCACCTGGTGTACCGGAGGGAAAGCAAGGCCAGTGTGTTGGGAGATGCGGAAGTAAGCGATTAGGAGACAAGATCAGAGAAGCAACAAGAAGCCTGTTACAGGCTAGAGAGGAGCTTATATCTTTATACGTTTATATCTTATTCAGCTACGAATTTAAGATGATTTTGTTATAATTTTACCCCATTTTTATGTGTTGGTAGAGGGAAAGGGGTCCACATTAGCTCAGTCCACCACACAGCCAGAACCAGGCACTGTCACCAGTCACTCCAGGCCTGGTCTCAGATTGCTGCCACTCTACTTACACTGGAAACAATGAGATGTTCTTTACTGGGGGAACCATATATTCCTTCATTCAAAAATAAGATGCCTCAATATTTCTTATAAATATAAATGCAAACATACTCAAAAATATTAGCACAGTGAATTCAGTGACACATAAAAAAGATCGGACACCATCACCAAGCAGAATTTATTCCAGAAACACAAGATCAGTTCAACATACAAAAAATATAATATAATACAAAGTCTCAATAAAATACAGAACAAAAACTACATGGTACCCTCCAGAGAGACAGAAAAAGCATGAGAAAATCCAACACCCTCTCATGATAAAAAGTACTCCATAAACTAGAAGAGAAATTCCTCAACTTGATCAAAAACATTACAAAACCCATGGCTAACACCATCCCTAATGTTGATGTCTGAATGCTTTCTCCCTAAGATCAGAAACAAGACAGATGTGTACATGCTTGCCACTTCCAGTCAACGTGTACTAGGCAAGAAATTGAAATAAAAGGCACCTACATTTGAAAAGAAGTAGTAAAACTGCCTATTTGCAAATGGCATTATGTTGGATAGAGCTAATCCTAAAGAACCCACAAAAACAATTAGAACTAATAAGCTCATCAAGAATGCAGGATACAAAACCAACATACAAAAATCATATGTATTTATATATACTTGAAATACACACTCCAAAAATGAAATTTCTTAAGAAAAGTTCATTTACAATAGAATCAATATAATATAAATATAATACAGGAATTAACATTCCTAGGAATATAGGAATTAATATAATATAAATATAATATAGGAATTAATTTAGTCTTAGGAATAAATATAATAAAAGACACGCAAAACTTGCACTCTGAAAACTACTAAACATTGTGGAAAGAAATTAAAGAAGACCTAAATAGATGGAAAGCCATTCTATATTCATGGATTGGAAGACTTAATATTCTTAAAATGGCAATACTTCCCAAAATAATCTAGGTTTCTAGTTAGTTTCTATGCAGAAATTAACAAGCAGATCCTAAAATTCATATAGAAATGCAAGGAATCCAGAAATCAAAACAATCTTGAAGAAGATCAAGTTTGGATGAGCCACCCTTCCTGATTTCCAAGCTAATAAAACTACACTAATCAATACAGGGTAGTACTGACATAAAGTCAGACTTACAGATCCAACGAAGTGCAATTGAGAGTTCAGAAATAGACCCTCACATTTACTGTCAATTTTTTCATTGCTTCAATTTTTACTTTTTTTAATTTTGTACTGAATTGTTTCCCATTACCATTTAGTCCCCAGTCCCCTTCTACCCCTACCTCCACAATCACAACTGTTGTCTATGCCCCTGAGTCCCATCAATGAATTTTTGACGATGCCAAAACCATTCAGTGGAGAAAAACAGTCCTTTCAACAAATGAGGCTGGGACAACTGGACACACATATGCAAAAAAATAAAGACACCACTTCACATCCACTAGGAAGATTATAATCTGTACCCTGACACCATATACAAAAATTAACTCAAGAAAGATCACAAAAATGTTTTCTTAGAAGAAAACAGGCATAAATCTGTCTGACCTTGGATTATGCAATGACTTCTTAGGTATGATATGAAAAGCACAAGCAACAAAGGAAACAGATGTACTAGATGTCATTAAATGAAAGCATACCATTTTACATTCAAAGCATACCACTGAGAAAGTGAATATGGGAGGTGGGGGGTGGGTAGGGCTGGGGAGAGTAATGGGGACAACTGTAACTGAACAACAATAAAAAAACATTTTTTAAAAACAGAAAGAGACAAGACAATCCATAAAATGAGAAAAAAATTTGCAACTCATATATCTGGTAAGAGTCTAGTATACAGTTTATATGAAGATCTATTACAACTCAACTAAAAAAAGACAAATACCCAATTTTAAAATAGTCAAAGGCTCTAAATGTCTAAGATATAGAAATGGCCAATAAGCACATGAAAAGATTTTCAACAACATTATACATTTGGAAAATGCAAATCAAAACCACAATGAGATACGTCATATCCACTAGGAAGGAAAAAAACAATGACAAGAAAATGACAACAAAGGGCAAGGATGAGGAAAAATTAGAACCCTCAGACATTGCTGGTGGGAATGTGGCCCAGAGTTCAAACAGTTAAACACAGAATTACCCTATGACCCAGCAATTTCACTCTTAAGTGTGGAAATGGAAAACATAAGTCCACATGAAACCTTGTATGCAAATGTTCTTAACAATATTGTTCATAATATCCAAAAAAGGAGATCAAGTAACTTGCTCAAAGCCTCATAGCTATTTCGTGACAGAGCTAGTCTAGAACTAGAGTCCAGAGTTCCCAACTAAACTCAGTGCTCTTCCTGATCCCAGGACTTCTTCAGTCTACACCTTCGCAACATCATGAAGCGCTAGAGGGGGGTTAAAAGGAAAGAAGCATACAGAGATCTTCCTGTTCAATCTTTGCCTAAGATGGCTATGGCACATTTTTCTCCCTCTCTCTTTTTAAAGAAACCCCTGCAAGGTACTTCTTACCCTCCCTCTTTGCCCAGCCCATGATGAGAAATCTACCGCTGAGGAGGAGGTAAAACAAAGACCACTGAGAAGCTCAATCACCCCTTGTAAGGTGAGGTAAGGATGGAATGAAACCAGTTCAAGGGTGGATTAGTGGGAGACTTGTCTTTGCCTACCCAGAATCCATCTCTTCCTTTTTTGAAGAGAACACCTTGGTTTTCCTTTTGAGACTGTCTCTTCTCCATTTTCAGCCCAGAGTTGAGATGAATCACCCACCAAGTTCTGGGATCCAGGCCTGATCAATCCATCCCCTCCAGGGATGGTCAAAAGGATCAAATCAACCCAGGGAGAATCGGATCTAAGATTTCTCTTCCACCATTAAGAAAGAAGGCTCTATTTCTGCTGGGGCTGTCAGCCTAGGACTGTTATTACCTGCCATAAGGAAAGCTGCCTATCATTGCAGCCAACACTGAAGAAATCAGAGCCAAGAGATGTAAAAGAGAGGGAAGTCTGATGCCAGTGTTGGTCTACTGGACTCAGCTGCACTAGAAGCCAGTTCAACCCCTTTTTACCTAAGTCAATTTCCATCACCTAAACTGAATTATTTTTACATTGCATGGCACCCAAATTCTGCCACAAGGACCCCCTTCTCTCAGCCTCTCAGTGGCCTCTTATGTAAGGTAAAGAGGTTCTATCAGCTAATGCTGAAGGACCGACCCCTGTGCCCCTAAAATTTTGGGATTCTATGAACCCAGCAAAGACCACCTTGGTCTTCAAAGGCTACTTCTCCACCTTGGACCTAACTCATCATTATTCACTTGCCTGATCCCATTTCCAGCATTTAACATACAAGCAGCTCCTTCCACATGCAGGTTTGCCATACCTCACCCTTCCACAAGGCAGGCATGGTTCTCATCCCTAAAGTGCTGCAGGAAGGCCAAGTCCAAATCAAGGTCGGCTTGGGATCTGTCCATTTACAAGTAAGAACACAAGCCATAGTGTGTGTTCAGCAAGTGAGTCTGTCCATACTGCCAACCAAGCATGTTCATTCAAATTTCAAATGGAAGATAGCTGACTCCCTGTGGATCTCCAGGGAGTTCGGCTTCTGGCCCTTGTAAACTCTGAATGTGTCTCTCAGTCTCCCATTTTGTTAGATGCTCTGATAAAGTATACCCGGGCTGTGGTGGGGGGAGGGGACAGAAAAGGCTGAAATGAATTTAACGTGAGACTGGGGGATTATCCTTCTAGCCTCGCTGCATCCCAGGAGAAGATAGGTCAGGTAACTGATAGGAGTTTCCTGGAGATTATGCCAAAGTGTTGCCTCAGAAACCATTTGGGTAGAGAGGCCCTGAGTTTTCCTATCTTTGCTACGGTGACAGATTAGTAAAACGAACTGAACTGCACGTGTCAGTACTGTCAGGGTTGTAATTTGAGGATTATTTTCCCAGGGTACAGGGGCGACGGCAGAGGCTCCCTGGAGGAGGCAGGGGACTTCAACTTCCAGCAATAGCGTGGCCTTCCTGCTGGGCCAGAGGCAACGACGGCCACCGCCCCCTCGGCCGAACACTGCAGCTCAGCGGACACACTCTTCCGGGTACCGGACCGGCTCGGGGAAGCCTGGGGTAGCCCTCGGCCTGCTAGAAACAAACCGGAATTTGTCCCTTGCATGGCTCCCTCCCCCAGCAGGGGCTCCAGCAAGCCCCGACCTTAGTCCTACGGCAGATGGCCGCCCACCGCTCTAGACCAGCTCGTCCCTGCTCTCCGGACTGACACACGTGCACCCGGGCCCGGGAAGCCGCGCGCTGCCCGGACGCCGGGTCCCTGGCAGTCTCCTCACCTTACTCGCGGTGCCTTTCTGGAGGCTGCCATTCGGCGGTGACGTGACCCAATCCACGTAAGGGGTGCAGAGACCAGCTGATCTCCCGCGGAAGGGATGGAGGGAGGGAGGCCTGCGGGTGAGCCAGCAGTAGGCGCGCGGGGTCGGCCACGCCCCTGTCTGTAGCGTGCGTGAGTGCCGTAGCCCCTCCCAGCCTCGGGCCCCGCCCATTACCCCGGTCTTTCTATCAGCGCTAAGAGGTAGGTGGGTGGTGCACGTCACATCGCGGTGCGTCACTTGTGTTCGTGTTTTCCCACCCTTCCCCAAGGAAGAAAAAGAAGGGCTTTGTCAGCTGAATACCTGCGACAGGAAGAGCCTCCCTCCAAGGGGGAACAAGGGGAGGAGCACGTGGCCAGTTGTGGAGATATCTCAACAGGGTCTCCCTTCCGGAGGTTTTAGAGTTGTCCCCAAATTACTTCTCTAGACAGCTTTAAAATCCAGCTGCCCACGCCACTTGAATGGCTACTAGGTACCCCAAACTTAATGTGGTCGAATGGCCCTCACCAAAACAAAAACGTGCTACTCACCAAAACAAAAACGTACACCACGAAACAGTAGTAGCCATCTCAATCAGTGGCTACTCTATTCTTCAGATGCCTAGGCCAAAATCTTAGTCATCCCTGCCTCCTCTTCACATCTCCGTCTAGTCTGTCAGAAAATCGGATTGGCTGTGTCTTCAAGATAGGTCCCTAATCCCACCCCACTTTTCGCCATCCCTGCTGTCCGTGTCATTACAGCCTCACCCATGTGATTGATTTCTCTGGCCTCCCAACTGCCACCAGGCACCTGCAGTCTAGCTGAAAACCCAGCAGCCAGGTCAGTCCCTTGCAGTCTGAGATCATGTCCCTACTCTGCTTAACTACTAGCCTATGGTTCCTCATTTCACTCAGACTAAAAGCGCTACTTGATCTACCCCTAACTTTATTCTCACCTTGTTCTCTCTGCTCCTGCACTGCTATTCTTGAAAAAGTTGACCACACCCATGCCACTGGGCCTTTGGACTTGTTCTTCCCCCAAATACCTAGGTTCTCTTCCTCACCTTGCCCTCCCCTTGCTTTCAAGCCTTTGCTCAAGAGTCACCTTTTCAATGAGACCTATCCTGACCACCCTATTTAAAATTGTAACCCCCCCCATGTTCCTAATCCCCCTTATTCTGATCTACTTTTTTCATAGCACTTACCACCTTCTTACATGATGAAAAATTTACTTACATGTATTTTATTCTGTTCCCCCTTAAACACACACACACCATAGCCATCAGTGCAGGAATTTTATCTGTTTTGTTTACTGATGAACAGCACCTGATAGGGAGTAAGTTTCTCATACATTTTATGCATGAATGAATGTCCTCAGAATGTGAAGTCCTCAAGGGTAGGGACAGTAGCTCTCTTGTTCATTGTTATGACCCTGGTGCTTAGACTTGCACCGGGCACAGAGTCGGCACTTGAGAAATATTTGCTGAATGAAAGTGACCACGTTTTTTGCTTTGACCTTGGTGAAGGCCTGTAATCAGATAGGTTCCACGGCCTTTAAGAGCTTGAAGTTCTAGTTATTCAGTAAGCATTTAACCATCTAAATTCAGCCCTGTAGAAAAAGTATGAAAAAACTACATGATGTGGTGCCTTGGAAAGCAGCAGGCGCCTGTTCCATTTTCCCAAATGTATGAGCCAAAAAAGAGAGAGCTTATAAGTAAAATGACTGGTTCCAGCCCACAGCTGAGAACTGGTTGAAAGATCAAGTTGTACAAGGAAAGAGGAGATGTCAGAGAGATAAGTGGGACCTAAAGGGAACCAGTATTTGCAATCTCGTTGCCTAGAGGAGTTTGCTCAGAATTTATGGCATCTGGCTTTAGGGGACAAAAAGAGAAATACTTTGTGTTCCCTGAAACAGATTTGTAGTCCTGTTTGCAGGATAACAAAGCATCCTCCCCCTCTTGAACTTGTTTCAGCAGAACCTTAGGGAGAAGTTAAGCCAAATTATCACTAAAAGTTGAGGACACAGGGGTTATGTCAGGCTCTTCTCGTGGCGCTGCAGTCTGCACGTGTTTAAAGAGGCGGAACAGCCACACTGACTGACTAACGTGTACTGAGCGCTATGTGCCTGGCCCACAATGACCCAATGAGTGAAGGACTGTTATCATCATTTCACTAGTTGAGGAGACAGGTTTTCAGAGATTGCCAGTTGTCCAAAATCCACAAGCTAGTATGTGAAGGGGTTGTGGTGTACATTCAGGATTCCTAGCCCCCAAACTTAATCACTAAACTACATGGAAGGACAATACTAGAAGTCAGTCATCAAACCCAGCCCACACAATGTAAGGAGGGATCATCATTATCATTCACTCTCAGGCTGGATATGTTTTAAGTGTAACCAGAAATATTGTGTGGAAATGGGTTGAATTGTGTCCTCCCCAAGTTCATATATTGAAGCCCAGACCCCCAGTACCTCAGAATGTGATCTTGTTTGGATGTAGTGTTGTTGCAGATATAATTAGTTAAGACGAGATCATACTAGAGTATGACCCTCATGTAATATGATTGGTATCCTTGTAAGACGGGGACTTCTGGACACAGAATGTCAAGTGAAGATGGAAGCAAAAATCAGGGTGATGCATCTACAAGCCAAGGGATGCCAACAATTGCCCACAAACCACCAGAAGCTGGGAGAGAGGCACGGATCAGAGTTTCCTTCATGGCCCTCAGAAAGAACCAGCCCCATGGGTGCCTTGATGTTGGACTTCTAGCCTCCAGAACTGTGAGATAATACATTTCTGTTTAAGCTGCCTGATTTGAGGTAATTTGCTTCAAAAGTCCTTAGGAAACAATATAAATGAGTTCTCAATGTCCAGGTGTATGAATTGTGAGACTCTTATTTTGGCCACACCACATTCATCCATCCTCCTGGTTACCACACTCTGAGGATCCATCCTTTCCTCCCATCCCTGCCTCATTCTCTGTCTGTGTTCTGTCAGTGAAACACTTGGATCCCAGGAGTCCATTCTGACCCAGTAATAAGTCACAAGGATAGGCTCAGAGATAGGAATGGGACCAATGCAATGAAACTTCCATGGTGAGTGCTGGAACAGAGGCTTGTTCTCCTGCCAGGGAAGAACCTGGATGCCTATACTCTGAAAGAGTTGCCTCTATATGCAACATGTGAATAGCACCAAAGCAGAATCTTGCCATGCTTGAAACTAGCTCTCCCACTGGACTTTTCAGAGGACAGCCAAAAATTTCCTTTTGTGTTTACGTCAGTTTGACATGGATTTTCTGTTACTTGTAATAAAAACTCCTCATTGAATCATTTTCAGTATGTTTTATCTGTGCATTTGAATTTTATACATGAAGTAGATATAATTTTTTAAATATTGATAGCTATGAACTAAGAAATGAAAAAAGTAATTATTATAAAATGATGTAATACTCCATTTTATACTTATATATATGTAATTTTATAATTATATATATGAGGTCTGTCCAAAAAAGCCCAGCCATTGTTAATATAATAAGAGTGGTTTGCGTGCCATGGATGTAACCTGGCAGCCAAGGAGAGTGGACTGGAATGCACATGTGTGAACAATGATGACTTCACTGTACCAGTCAGTGGGGGCGGTAAATGCTGTTCAGTGAGCACGTGTCCTATGTGGCTGTTGCCTTCAAAATAACTGAGCGAGTAGAGCAACAAATCTGCATCAAATTTTGCATTAAGCTTTAACAGTCCTCTGAGGAAATTATTTGGATGATTCAAAAGGCAGCAGCTATGGACAAATGGTGATTGGCAACTTCATCATGACAACACATCCACTCATGCATGACGTCTTGTGCAGTCTTTTTGGCAAAACATCAAACTACCCAGGTGACTCAGCCCCCCTACAGCCCAGATTTGGTGCCCTGTGACTTCCGGCTTTTCCCAAAACTAAAATCACCTTTGAAAGAGAGATTTCAGATCATTGATGAGATTCAGGAAAATATGACAGGTTTGATGATTTGGAGAACTCTGTGAGGTCCCAAGGTGCCTACTTTGAAGGGGACTGAGGTGTCATTGTCCTATGCACAATGGTTTTGTATTTTGTCTTCTTCAATAAATGTCTCTTTTTCATATTACATGGCCAGAAACCTTCTGGACAGACCTCATATACTGATACAGATACATTTTTAGAATAAAGAGAAAATGATCCACAAAATATTAACAATTGCTTTTCTTGATTCGGTAGATTTGGGACTGATCTTAATTTTCCTATGCTTTTGTGGGTTGGGTGGAGTTTTTTTAGATTTTTTTAATTTAAAAGAAACTCGAAGTTCTAATCATTTCTCTGATCCTTTCTCCTTTGAAGACAGCATGAAAGACCTGTCACTTCCTCCAAATCCAAGCACCACCAGCAATGGTCCTCCAGTATTCAATTTGATAACTGAGTGATGTCCTGACCACCGACTGAAGAGGGAGGCGACATCCCTTTTGATAAACCCCCCAGATGAAAGGACGGGAAAAAAAGAAATTCTTAGAGGATATTAAACAAAATTACAACTTCAGAGGAGGGTTTTAACCTTTTCAAACATTTCAGTTTGTTTTAATAAAATTAATACAGGAACAGCGATGAGTAAAGCTCTCATAAATTGTTCTAACATGGACTTATTTTTATAAAATTAAATGAAAGATAGACTTGTGGTTACACCCTAGAAAGGAATGGCAGAAGAAAGGCCAAATTTCGGGATTGTAGAGTCTGCCAGAACAATGCACTGTAAATTAAGGGTGAGAGAATGCATTTGGCTCAGTTCAGAATTCACTCACCCTGTGCATTCAATGAAAACCGAACTCAGACCTTTTGATATCTGAGTTCTATTTACTCTTGGCAAAGTTCACTTCTCTGGTTCAAATTTTTAAAAATGGCCCAGAGGGTTTCTTGGATGACGAATGGTTCTCGCACTAACAACATATTGATGAGCTAAGTGTAAATGAGTCAGAAATATACAGAGTAAGTGACTCAAACACACAGAAACCTCCTATGCTAGAGGGGGGAAAAGGCTCAGGGAAGCACTATGTTTGTTTCTTCCTTTAAGGAGTGTTCCTTTTTACCATAATTTATCCCTTTCTCAGGAAGTCTTTGAGAGACCTTTGCAAAATGCGGGAAAGGGAAGAGAGACTCTCCGGCTATCGCTGACGTTGACGTCTCACAATCCCTCCCCAGCTGTGCCTTCAAAGCTGGGCTTTGGATAGAGGCCGCGTGGCCTAGAGGCTAAGGTGAAGAGACAAGCTTTAGCTGTGGCCCTGACACTAAACAGGCATGTGACTTTGGAGAAAGCAAATCACCTTCTTTGATTTCCTAAGACTGTGGGTTTGACCAGCCCCTTCCAGGCCTGCTATGCATTCGACCAAGTCATAATCAGGGGACTTGAAGTCAACAGCCTGACATACGTTTTATGGGACCTTCACTGTATTATTTGTTGTAACAGCTTTATATAATTCACATACCATACAATTCATCCATGTAAAGCAACGATTTTCAACGGGTGTGCTGCAAGAATTTTTAAAACATGCAATACCTGACAATTTAGTCTAGAGCACTGACCTCTTTTTCCTGAGATTGTCAAAGAAAAAAAAAAAGACAACAGCCAACACAACAAAAGCCATCTGGTGTGAATGAATCAAAATTATACCTATTTTTTGTCAGCTCAGCAAAAAATATATTTTTTGGCGTGCCACAGAGTTTTAGTTTACGTGTGCCGTGAGATGAAAAAGGTTGAAAAGCATTGATGGAAAGTATGCAATTCAGTGGTTTTTAGTGTATTCACAGAGTTGTGCAACCATCAGCACAATCAGTTTTAGAATGTTTTCATCACCCCAAAAAGAAACCTGCATCCTTTAGCAGTCACCGCCCGTTTCCCTCCGTCCTCCCCTCTCTAATTAATATCCCTATGGATTTGCCTCTTCTGGACAAGTCATATGAAAGGAATCTTATGTGATCTTGTATGACTGGCCTCTTCCACTTATGTTTTCAAGGTTTACCCATATTGTAAGATACATCAGTACTTCATTTCTTTTTATTCTCATATAATATTCATATAATATTTATCCATCCTTGACTTAATAGGCACTTGGGTTATTTCCACTTTTTGAATATTGTGAATAATGCCACTATGAATATTCATGTACACGTTTTTACGTGGGCATGTTTTAGTTTCTCTTGAGTATATACCTATGCATGGAAATGTTCATATGGACACTCACTCTATGTTTAGCCTTTTGAGGAACTGCTGAGGTGCTTTTCAAAGTGGCTATGCCATTTCACATTCCCACCAGCACTGTATGAGGATTCCAATTTCTCCATATCCTCGCCAACACTTATCTTTCTGATTCTAGCCATTCTAGTGTAGATAAAATGGTATCTCACTGTGGTTTTGGTTTGCATTTCCCTGATAGCTAATGACATTGAGCTTCATTTCATGTGCTTATTGACTATGTGTATATCTTTATTGGAGGAATATCTATTCAGATCCTTTGCCCATTTAAAAATAATTATTATTGAGTTGTGAGTATTCTCTACATATTCTAGATGCAAGTCCCTCATCAGATATGACTTATAAACATTTTCTCCTATTCTGTATTTTTTTACTCTAACTAGATAGCAGCATTTAAAAAAGGAAAGGTTTACTATTTTAAAAATTAATACCTTCAGCTTCTTTTGGAAAATCAGAAGGTTGGTTTGGCAACACAGGTCCTTCCTTCTGTGCAGCAACAAGCAGCATGAACAGACAACCAGGGGCTACTCCCTTGAAGTGGAGCAGGGAGCCCTCCATTTGACCATGTACGCGCTTCTAAGTTACCTGCCAGGCTCTTGTAGACATCCTAGCTTGTGACTCTGTCCCCAAGAGAATTTGACAAAGCGTGGCCTGGATTTCAACTCCACTGAAATTGCCCTTGCAATTGAGTTCAATCAGCTACCTCTGGCCAAAATCTTTTCACCTTTGGCACTTAAACACAGAATCCCCTAAACTTAGCACCACAAACTATCAAGTCTTCTACTTCTACTCTTCCTGTTTTGTGATTTGTACTTTGCAAGGCTCACTGGGGCTTGGCAAGTCCTCCAGAATTTTGGCAGCCTTGTTGGTACTGATGTCATGAGTGTCCCTTGCCATGATACATCCTTAATACTAACTCAAACCAGCCACACTCAACAAATGGAGTTAAAAAACAGAGTAACAGGTTGCGTGAGCTTCAAAACACTGCATAAAACAATAAAAGAAAAAAACAATTTCATGCTTAGGACTATGGCCAAAAATGAAAATCACAATTTCTGATTGTTAATCATTCTTTCCCTAACCATAATTTGCCTGCTAACCCTCTCAGACTAAAATGAGGATCTCTAAAAACACTTACTAGTAACTAACCTAGTCATACAAAATTGTTTTCACCTGTTTCTCTTTAGCTTTTATTTAACTTTTTATTCATCTATCTCTTAATGTGTTTTTATTCTTACTATTCTTTCATTTTTTATTTTTATTTTTTTTAAGATTTTGTTTATTTATCTTTAGAGGGGAAGAGAAGGAGAGAGGGAGAGAAATGTCAATGTATGGTTGCCTCTCGTGCGTCCCCTGCTGGGAACTGGCCTGCAACCCAGGCATGTGCCCTGACTGGGAATCAAACCAAGATCTTTTGGTTCACAAGCCCGCGCTCAATCCACTGAGCTACACCAGCCAGGGCTTTACTATTCTCTTTTAAATAGCTTTATTGGGATATAACTCACATACAATTCACCTGTTTCAAGTGTACAAGTAAATGGTTTTTAGTATGTTCACAGAGTTATACAATCATCGTTACTCTCTCATTTTAGAACATTTTCATCACCCTGAAAAGTAACCGCGTATCTTCTGGCATCACTCCTCATTTCCCCCATCATTCCCAACCCTAGGCAACCACTGTCTCTGTAGAATTGCCTCTTCTGAGCATTTCATATCAATAAAAGCACCTAATATGTCAACTTAGTGTTTGGCTTCTTTCATTTAGCACAATGTTCTCAAGGTTCATCCGTATTCTAGCATGTATCAGTGTTTCATCCCTTTTGATCAAAGAATAATATTCCATTGTATGGATATGATGCCACATTTTATTTATCCATTAAAGTGGACATTTAAAATATATTTTTAAAATGCACACAATTCAATAGCTAAATAAACAAATACTCCAATTACAAAATGGGCAAAGGACCTGAATGGAGATTTTTCCAAAGAAGACATACGAATGACCAACAGGTATAAGAAAAGGTACTCAACATTACTAATCATCAGGAAAATGCAAAACAGAACTACAGTGAGATATCACCTCACACCTGTTAGGATGGATATTAAAACCATGCTAACAATGACTTAGAAAAAAGATAAGTGTTGGTGAAGATGTGGAGAAAAGGGAACCCTTTTGCACTGTTGGTGAGAATGTAAATTGATACAGCCATTATGAAAAATGGAAGTTCTTCAAAAAATTAAAAATTGAACTACCCTATGATCCAGCAGACCCACTTCTGAGTATATATCCAAAGGAAATAAAATCACCATCTCAAGGGAATATCTGTACTCCCATGTTTGTTACAACCTAAATGTCCATTGAGGATGAATGGATAAAGCAAGTATGGTATACACCATACACACGACGGAATATGACTCAGCCTTAAAGAAGACAATCCTTTCATCTTAGACAGCATGGATAAACCTGAAGGACATTATGCTAAGCAAAATAAGCCAGACACAGAAAGACAATTATTACATGATCTCACTTATATGTGGGCTCTTAAAAGAAATAGTCAAATTCATAATAAAAGAGAATGATGGTTACCAGAGGCTGGGGGTAAGAAGAAAAGAGGAGATATTAATCAACGGGTACAAACTTCTTTTAGTTGTAAGATGAGTAAGTTCTAGAGCACTAATGTACAGCATGGTAAATATAGGCAATAGTAATGTATTATACGCTTGAAATTTGTGTTCTCACCACACAAAAAAGGTAACTATAGGAGGTGATGGATATGTTCATTTGATTATGGGAATCATTTCACAATGTATACATGTACCAAAACATCACATTGCATACCTTAAATACATATATTTTTATTTGTTCCAAGTAAAAAAATAAATAAAACTTTAAGTAAACTAATGCTGCTATGAACATTCGTTTATGAATTTTTCATAGGCATATGTTTTCATGTCTCTTGGACGTATACGTAAGAGTAGAATTACTATGTCACGTGGTAGCTCATATTTTGAGGAAATGCCAAACTGTTTTCCATAATGTCTGTATTGTTTCATATGCCCACCAGCAATAAGTGTTCCAATTTCTGCACACCCTTGTCTGTTCTTACCATTCCTTATCAATATATTTGTCTTTCTTCCTCCATCTACTCTCCCCAGACTTTAACTGAAATTCCTAATGACATTTTCCTCTGGAGAAGTGAGCTGGCACTTCATTTTAGAGTGAACCTTTACTAAGCCTCTCTTTTTATGGAAGCCATTGGAAAAATATATGCTTCAAAGGTGCCCCTTACTCTAGTAAATGAGAGTTGTTTCCACAGTATAAGCCTGCATATCTGAGCACATGATCTAGATATTTCAGGTACAAGCAAAAGAAAGCAATTTTATCACTTCAATTGAAGCCATAGATTTATGGAATTTTGAAACTGGAAGGACCCTAAGAATCCCTTCACTGATGCTTTTACTTTATAAATGAGGACACTCAAACCAAGAGATTCCCGTGAGCAAAGCCACACAGCTGGTTTATTGCAGAATAAAACTGGAACCCGGTTCTTCCCATTCCCTTTATGACTTTGTCAGTTCAACCCAGTCTCTTAGTCTCCTGTGCACACCCAGCTTAACAAACACTGGGACAGTTATAATTTCAAGAGCAAAGGCTACATCCATACACACACCAAGCAAAGTGAAGAAATTAGGTGGTCCCTGGGATAATTCCTACCACAAAATCCACTCAAGTAAAAACCTTGATTGGAGATTGTAAATTGGGTACCCGAGGTTTATCCTACCTGGTATTTTAAGAATTTTTTTTAAGTTACCAACTCATGAAGCGATTTCACCACCTGCCCCACCCCCAAATCTATTAACACTGGACTTGTGGTTCCTGATTAAACTTTTCAACAAGCAGGCTGGGGTTGAGCAGGACCACCCAGTGCCCACCCAGTGGGCCTCACTCATCACGCTACCTGCCTAGTTCTACAAAGTGTGTGAATAGGACACTTAATTCAGACAGTAGAGAAACGTAAGAGGTGTTGGTGCATTTTCTGTCCACAGGAGTACCACAGCCCCCAGACAGTCAGGCAGACAAATACTGGTGGGCGACTGAGACCTTTGCAGGGGTGGAGGGCGTGAGGTGGGAAAGGGAGATGATAAAAACAGGAACACCAGAGCGCTGCAAGAAGTAGAGTGAGGAAAAGGCTGTGGGGCCTCCTTTTGGCCTAAGTTCACAAAATTAGCAGCAGATGCTGCAAGGCTTCCACAGATTTCAAAGAGAAATGAAGACAGTGTGTTGCCTCAGAGCACAAGTCCCCACAGAGAAAGTCTGGGAACAGCATGCACTCTCGTGAGCGGCGGCCCTTCACCTCCCCTAACGCGAGGAGCTGGGCCTGTTTCCATCGCGTTTGCTCTGCTGTGCAGCGCACCACGCTCTTCTAATCGATTGCTACTTGGTGATTGGGAAAAAGCCTGCCTGACTTTAACGGCTATTCTGAAGACTAAACCAAATGGCACAAGAAAAGCACTTTCCACTGTGTTGGGAGCCCAGAAAGAACACAATAAACGTTAGCTCTATTATTACTGGTGAACTCCCACAGTGCATTTTAAAAATTCAATACCTATACGTCTTCATAAAATCAGGACTGTCAAAACTGGAGGAGTCCTTGGAGAGCACTGAGTCACTGAACTTATGAGAACAGCAGTTTCCTCCTCCATAGCATGAGGTGCTGGCCCTGACCAGTGTGTGGTCCCATCGGTCCAGGGTTTTGTCAATGCCCTTCTTGTGCTAAGCAAGGAACACCTGTAGTCACCAGGGTAGATTCGTCCATAGGGCAGGCCTTGCTGTTATGCTGAAGAATCACCTGCGCTGGCAGCTTTGGCTCACTGTTTAATAGTCAGAACATAAGAGGCCCCTGGGTAAGGCTCAGAGACAAATGAGCTGGGAGCCCACGTGTGAGGGCATGATTTACATCCTTTCCCTCCTCCCTGAAGTTGCCCGAGTGTTTGAGGAGTGGGACGGACGGCTCCCAGGTTGAAGTTCGGCACAGCTGTAAAAACACCCTGTCCCCATGCCCCTCCCAGCACTCTGGCACAAAGAAACCGCGGAGGGGGTTAAGGAGGTAAACGCAAAGGAAGAGCTGCTCCTAAAGGCAGAGAGATTAAAACAAAACAAAAACTTCTATTGTATGACCTCATCACCCACCACTTCCCTCCTCCTTTCTTTGAAGTCACGTGGAATTGGAACCAAATGGGTGTTAAGTAATAATATTTTTAAGCACTAAATTCAAAATCTCTAAGAGATGTTGTGGTATGCTATGATCGCCAGTTCTCAGGGCCTGTCAACTACAAACAAGCTTTAAAAGTCTAAAAGCCTTAAGCTCCTAGACTGGGCAAAGCTCTGTGCAGCCTTCCCCCTCATTCTTTCTTTGTGCCTCAGGACCTTTGCGCTTTGTACGTACCTGAGGCAGCTGCAGATTTCTCGGAACAGCAACTTGGCTCCCGGGTTGGGGAGGGGCGATCACGGAGCTTAAAGAAAAGGGAATCCAACTGATCTCTTAGAGACCAAAGGAGAAGGTGTCCTGGCTCTCAGGAGACCTGGTCTGCCCAGCCCTGAGCTGTAATTTGACCTCAGGGATCTCTGTCCTCACTGGGCCACAATCCCCTCATCTGGAATGTAGAAGCCTGGGTATGTTTGAAGCCCTGTTCTCTCTCAAGCATTTGGTGATTCTAATATCAAGTGAAAAATGGCAAAGATATTCCTCTCCTAGGTCTGCACACCCAATTGACATACATACATACGTAAATACACAAGTTCAATGAAAGACACAGCTGATTGCAGCACTGTTCATTGTTAGCCAAGTCGGAAACTACCCAAATGTCCATAGGCAGGAGAATGGATAAACTGTGGTAAATCCACGTAACTGAAGAGTATAAAGCCATGAGCACAAACAAATGCACAACGTAAGTTACTCTCACAAACAGGGCCCAGACACCGAAGAGTATATGCTGTCTGAATCCCCCTTCATAAGGTTCAATAACAGGAAAGACCTGTTTGTAACATTACAAGTTAGGTTAGTGGTTACCTGATCAAAATTCATGGAGCTGCACTCTTGTAACTTAACTCACTTTCCCTTAAGTATATTATACTTCAATTAAAATTTAAAAAAATTACTTTTAGAAGAAAATACAGGAGACTATCCTTAAAATCTTGGGATGTGGAGAAATGTCTTAAAGCAAAAAGAATACAAATTATTAAGGAAAAAATTGATGAATTAATTACATGAATTTTTTAATTAGTGGAAAGCAGAAACAGTAACTTCAGCGAATCTGCAAACAGCTTCATTATAGTAAGGAAAAATATCATGAATAGGTAACAGTTATTTTGCTAAAACTATGCCAAGCCCTCAGCAAATATTAGGCATGAAACCCTGATAACTACCCTGTGAGGTCATTGCTATCATCACCCCTATTTTACAGATGGGTAAACTGAGGCTTGGAGTTAAATTGCTTGCCTAACGGCACCTGCCTAGTGAGCCAGTACTTGAACTCAGGAAGGCCTGATTTCTAGACTCTTCCCCATTGCCCTCTCAGCCAAGGAGATTTAGAGGTCAGCTTGCCAGAGATCCAGGTTGGAAGAAGAGGGAGGTCACAGGTCCAGATTCCCATCCAAGCCCATCCCCAGCAGTGTTTTCAAATAGAGCGATAACTAATGAGGCTGAGCAACCACAGCACGAAGATCAGGAGCCTGAGATCCAGTCAGAACTCTCTCCTCCCTGTGGGAATATGTGTGAAGGATAGGATACAGGATTGGGAACCGAGAAGAGGATGGGCTTCGACCTTTCATTTCCTGTGGCTGTAATCATCAGGGTGATGATGGTTTTCACAGCTCTTCAAAGGAAACATTTGGCTCCAGCCAATCCTCTGCTCCCGGGTGTTGCCCCAACATGCCGGGTTCATCCTAACCTCTTCACACAGTGTCACAGTTTCTCCCACCTGGAAGCCCCTTCCCCTCCCCTTCTAATTCTGCTATCCTTCCAGCCCCCACCAGAGCCATACCTAGTCACTGAGGTCGGCTTCTATTACTCCAGGACGGCACTGCCCCGTAGAAATTTCTGCAAAGTAAAAGTGATTTCACACTTTCCAGTACAGTGGCCACGAACCACATATGGCTCTAAAGCACCTACTATCACTAGTATGACTGAGAAATTGAGTTTTAAATTATATTTGCTTTTACTTATTTTATATTTGAATAGCCAAATTGTGGTTTAGTGGCTACCATATTAGGTAACACAGCTCTAGTCTACGCTGACTCCCTGTATTGCCTTGATTTTATTTCTCCAAGAACTGAATACAAATTTGATTGGTTCTCTGAGTGTTTTATTTGCATAAGCCTTATGTTTGGAGTTGGGTCATTAGCATAAAGAGAGGAGTAAAGGTAGGAAAACTCTACTTTTGTGGCCCTACTATTGGTACACAGTGTGGGCACAGAACTGGTTGGACTCCTCCTGGTAAAATCACTTACCGTATTTTTCAGACTATAAGATGCACTCCCCCTGCCTAATTTGGGAGGGAAATGAGGGTGTGTCTTACAGTTCAAGCGTAGCTTACCTGGCTCACTGTGGGGGGTGAGGAGCAGTGGCCTATGTTATTTGTGATACTAAATATTTCACCGCATTTTTTGCTTCAAAACTTTTTTTCCTATTTTCCTCCTTTAAAACCTAGGTGTGTCTTACGGTCCAATGTGTCTTACAGTCCAAAAAATTTGGTACTTGTTGCTTAGAACAGGCAACGACAGAATGCAAAACCTGGAACACTTGGAATCTGAAGTAGCTGATGCTCCAATACGAAAGGGAGGTGCTGGGTGGGGTGTGAATCCAGGGAAGAAGCTAATAGCTCCCTTTTAAAGAAGCCAGCACTTAGCATGCCCAGATGAGGGCAGCTTTAGCCCTGGGGCCTCTGAGGCCTTCTGAGGCCTCTAATCCTCTCCTTGCACCTCAGAAGTGCACTTCCTGTAAACACCCAGGTCCAGGGCAGAGTGCAAAGATGATTACAGTGCAGCCGGCTGGACAAGCAGGAGTGCCCCTGGGTGCTAATCAGGGGCATTATCTGTAGCATTCCTGTGAAGCCGTGAACTCTGCCTTCCCCTCTCCTAGCCTCTGAAGTGCTGACTGAACAGCAGAGGTTGACAGAGAAGCTGGACTAGGGGAACCTTTACACAGGCCCAGTCTCCAGTTTGTCCTTAGGTTCTGCCCACCAGTCTACAGCGTCTTCCATGGGGACAGGCAGTGAGGAAGGAGGTCTGCTGGGCACTATCAGCAATAGACAGACAGGAGGAGAGGCTGCAAGTCCACTAGACAGGAAGACGAAAGACACAAGGAGCTAAAGCCTAATAAAGAATCATTGGATCCTCCCAAGGCAGAGGTGCTCCCACAGGTCAAATGGGGATTTTGAAACAGATGAAGGTTGAGCAGCAAGATGAAGACAGAAGTGAAAGGGAAAGGATTTGGGTAGCCTGGGTATTGGGTCAAGTAGTCTACACATTAGGCATCCTGGGAGGCCCCAATGCCTTCCTTTAGCGTGATGTGAGAGGTGGAAAGGAGGAGAGATGCCTATTTTCACTCCGGCTGCCCAAACAACTGCTGGAAGATGCCCCTGGGCTGGCCTGGCGCAGGAAGAGGCAGACAGCAAGAAGCACCTGCTTACCTGAGCACGTGGCAGATGGGCACTCTGGGGTGGCAGGACTCCTTATTCACCCTGTGCTACCCTCTGGCTACTGGCCCTGCACAGCCCCTGGGTACTTGCCCTGAACTGACTTACCTCCACTGTCATATATTTTACCCATCATACCTATAGCTCCAGCCCAGACCTGATTTCTCAGTACTGGGTCCTCAATCCTGACTTTCTACTCAACGAGATTGCCCAGATATTCTGCAGGCACTGGAAATTCAATGTATCCAAAATTTAAATTCTCTTCTCTTCTCTCCTTGATATTTGATTCTCTCATTGTATTTACAAATATTCAATACCATTGTATTCATTAATTTTAAAAGCCAGCACCAAATGAGATGTATTTTTGTATTGATTCCCTTTCCTTCTGTTGACAGTAGATGGATTTTTATTCAGACAAGACTCCTGTCCCTCCCCACTCTCCCCTACACTCCCTACCCCCAGGCCACATCCATCTGGGGAAGATGGTTCCAGGCACAGTCCTTGTTTACTAGTATATCCCATCCTTCTGGCCACACAGCTCAGTTTAAGAATAAGCAATACATGACCCAGTTTTAACTAGTGAGATGTGAGGAGCTATTCTTTGGAAAAAAATCAACCCACCCTATAAACTCCTTGGACAACTGCTTTTCTCCTGATGGATATAATAAGGAAGCAGGTAACTCTCAGAACATTCTGCCAGCCATCCTGTTATCATCAGGCAGGCAGTGAAGCAGGCAGCCTGGAAGTCTGAGAAGAAAGAGAGGAAAAACTGGGTCTTTGGTGAACTTCTGGATCAAGCTTCCCCTGAAGGCCACCTTACCACTGGGCTTCTCAATAAATTCTTTTTATGTTTTAAGACTTGTTGGAACTAATTTATTATTATTATTTGCAACAAAAAGCACCCTAACAAATACAACT